>BRDA01088925.1:0-25288 GCA_036984385.1 Crenuchus spilurus
TGAAGCCTTGAGAAATGAACCTTTTTTGAGCTAGTTGGATGGAAAGCTTCAAGGTTTCACAAGGCTTCATCTAGCCATCACTACTTAAGTAACAGCTTAAGTGTGTACAGCTAGCAATAATGATAATGTAATGTTTGCTAAATCTAAATTAAAATAAAGCTCAACATTTTAAACTGATATCTACCATGAAGCCCAGGGAAGATCAAGGTCGCAGCGAAACCCCTACCCTGTCACCGGGTGTAAGGCAGGACATGACAAACTATCACAGCCAAAGCCCAGGACAGGGTGCCAATCACACATACACACAAGGACAATTTTAAGTACCCAATTCACCTGAACTCCATGCTTTTGGACTGCGGGAAGAAACCAGAGACAAACACTGGGAGAACATGAAAACGCCACCCAAATGGGGACTTAAACCCAAGAACTCAGCACTGAAAGGCAAGCGTACTAACCACAAAGCCACCATGCAAACCCTTGAGACTTTGTTAAATACAGTCCTTCCTACCAATATCTTTACACAACAGCAAAAAATCTAAAGGCCAAAGTCTGTACATTACCTACAATATGAGTCATTTCCTACAGTCAAATAGCAGCCAGAGTTTTGGGGGGGACTTTTTGCATCCCATCTTTCCGTAAGACAGGCTTTTAAGTGGGCTCCTCAAAGTGCAAAGACACTCTTATTGACATATGGTAAGTGAAGGTATATTCTAGCCTGGAATCTACTCTTCCAAGCATGAAATAAAAAGAACACACACATTGTAATAGGATTAGTTCACAGAAATGAGCCGTGTAGATCAGCGCTTAATATAATATATTTGCTCTGACTTAATGCAAGCAGCAGGAGATGTGAGCTCATGTGTAAATCTCTGAAAGAGGAGCGGCAGCTCGGTGGGCAAAAGCATTCAAACAAATTCTAATGAAACAACCAGGCTAAGGTTATCATCATATATCATTCAAAGCTCCTAAACATACTGTCCTCCCTCAAATGGCCTGGAAATAAAGAAATCTTGAAGCTAGCGGTGCAATTTGGTGGATCAAAAAACAAGAACTAGCATGAAGAAAAAATAAATTCATCATCTGCGGGCAGGGCTTTGCTATAAGACGGCTGATAACATCATCTGTCAAATCTCAACACAGAGAAGACTGGAGAATTTAACAAGATGAACAGCTCTTGACATAATGATGGACTAGTGGAGCTTAACAAGGGTTCTGAAGGTGCAGTTATACGTTTCCAGTGCAGTGACATATATGTAATGAGCAAATCCACTCATGGGGCAGAAACAATCAAAAGCAGTGGGATAGAAAGGCTTTGGTGAAGATTTGGTATGATCTCATTCATATGAGCATCACTATGATTTATTCTACAATGTATGAGAGTACATGAAACATTGTGGTGCTGAAAGACATAGAACAAGTTATTGCTTTCTCGATACATTTAACTTTGGTGAAAATATGCCCTCAGAGTAGTCTGAATGTATTCTTTCACTATTAGACAGTGTTAAACATGTACAATAACATAATAAATCTAATATATTTGGGTGAGAAGGGATTAGCTTACTGGTTCATTCTGGATTCTGATTGGACAGAAATAGCACCCAGTCAGAGAAGCAGAAGCCAATCACTGACCTGCTAACACAAGATACTTGCATAGCATCAGAAATGTAACCAATCAGTGTCCTCGAATCTGTTGTTTAAAGGCTTCATTTGTCACTGCCAGTTGGTTGTGGTGGAGTAGGAATGTCTGACATTATTGACATACAATACATGTCTCTAGAAATGCCTAATTTTCAGACTGAATAGTGGCTTTGCTCATTTTATTGTATGTTTGTGAACCAGACTCAGTTGGTAATCTAATGCTGTACTTTCTATTTTTGCACATTTACATGCAACTAATGACTTTTTAATGAAAATTAAATGGTTACTGACTTTTTCACAGAGCACTGGTATCCTGCACGTTTTGTTAAATAAAACAGGCTAACCAATTGATTGTAGAAATGTACTTAATATGATTCAAACAACCCCACCTACAATATTTCTCATCAGCCACCACTGAGAAACTCAAAAATGTCAAATATTAAAGCAACCCAGAGACTGACTCTTTTTTTTTGCCATGTATCAGATTGCTACAGGTTTATTAACCCTCTGGGGTCAACACATGCACCCCAGTGTCAAATCAGAATCTGTAGTGTCTACACTTTCTGTTTTACATGATTGATATCCAAAGTTATGAGCCTAGGAAGAGGGGTTCAAGATGCACATCATCTGCCGCCGACCACGTGTTTTGTATGTTGCTGTTTGTAACTGACCAATGGACACTCTATGAAATGATTCCAATCAAACCAGTGGAATCACTAACAACAGCCTTCAAATATATTCCTATTTGTTTTCCATCTCAAAATGATCATGTGCCATAAAAAAATTAGAAATTAACTTTTTTCAACATCTGATTATAGTGCTTACATATCAAAGTGAATGCAACAATAGCACTGATCACTATATTAATGGAGAAGAGTCCATTTACAGACATAAACAGCTGCTTTTTGGCTCAGAATTAAAGGATTAACACATCAATGACATCTACTGAATACAGAATTTAGTCCATTCCATTGAGACCTTATGCACTGATCTAAGACCAGCGTATCCTATCCAGTAGCCTGGAGGCATTCTGCTTAGTAATAGCCTCTTTGCCATGTTCAAAGTCTGATTTTATAGACATCCAAACCATTTGGCCATCATATCTTTAATGGAGAGGCTCTGTCTTCCAATTCAATCAGAAAACAGATGCAAAGGAATCCAGCCAGTCATCAAGCCTGCCAAAAGTCCTTAGAAATATGGAAATAACCACATGGTCAGAATATCTGCAAAACCAGACTGGTGGGAGCGGAATGACCTTAACTAAGCCCCAAAATTTTAATGGAAAATGCAACAATCATCTTGGCTCAATAGCCAAGGGCAACAACATGCCCCCCATCATCCCTTCCCTTTATTTACCAGCCTGTGATCATGCGTCCTAGGTCATGACTGTGACCCATCATCTGTCATTGAGGACCCATGGGGACAGCCCTGGGAAGTCTATTACCAGCAGGGCTGCTCTTATGATTGGCAAAGGTCTATTATAGGGAGTCACACTGGGTGGATGTCAACTGTTATTAATAAACGTGACAGGAGGAAACAGGACAGAGTCTTACCTCATACTCCAACTCATCTGTCCTCTCAGCATCAGCCGGCATGGTGGAGAGGTACTCGTTCCCTTCATAATACTCCTGACCCACTGTGTGCAGAGAGTGGCAGCTAAGGGCAAAGAGAGAGAAAGAAGAGGGCATGCACTGAAAAAATAACTTTGATTAAGATGTTGATCAGGTGCACATAAATAAAACATTGGATCAAAAAGAAGCTCATTGAAAGACAGCAGACGTGTTGATGCAACACGTTTTAGTAATGTGAAAACGCATGAATTGTCATACTGGAACATAAGTGTGTGAGTGGTAGACTCATAGTCTAGTACATGGGTCAGTAACCCGTGGCTCTTTCATCCTTATGCTGCGGCTCCGCATGCCTGGACGTGATTTGGTGGGGGGCACTTTTCAAAAGGCAGTTTTGGTCCCATGCAGTTTTTACCATCCAAAAACAATGCTACGCTATATTAAATGGACCGAGCAGATATCCAAGCCACTCAATCTGAAACCTGTTTTCCTTTATGCCACCCACAAGCTCACTGATTGGCTCTGCTGTTTCTTGCTAACGTGTGATTGGCCATCACCGCTGTCACTCCCTCTAACAGCGTCTGTCTGGACTTGTAAACTGGTGTTTTGCAATTTGGCCAGCAGTCCGTTTTCACCTGTTGAGTTTGTTCTGCCTGTGTCACGTCAGCTAGACATATTTTAATATCAGAGGTTTCATATTAAAATTCATTAACATTAACATCTGAATCTGTGTCTGTGTGCGTGTGTCTACCAGTCTGTAGTAAGCCTGTCTGTAGTAAACCATCCATTTACATGCCTCTTAACTTTTAACTATTATCAAAATAATTCAGAATTTCTGCTTATTTTTCTCAACAAATAGGTAAAATTATATGTAAATGAGGTCTGTTGACCGTACATTCCAAACATAAGTGTAACATTGGTGATAATGAGCTGGAGTGAAGTTGACTGAAAAGGTGAAACAGAATTGGGTGATTTTATTCTACATGCTTTTAACAGTTTATTAATATTTAATAATATGCAATAATGTATTAATATTTTATTCATGATTAATATTTATTTTATTATTCATAGTAATGTTTAGTAGTTATTATTAGTATATTGTTAATAGTAACTAGTAATTATTAATAACATATAAATCATAATTTGTCAATATTTATTAATAAATAATAATAATAATAAAATTTATGTTTATGCACAAAAAAACCCCAATATATATGATGTTAACTTCATTATAGATGTCAAAAAGTATTTTCGGCGCCCAGTGTTTTCTTTTACGTGGAAACCGGGTCCAAATGGTGCTTTGAGTGTTAAAGGTTGCCGACCCCTGGTCTAGTTGTATTAAACATAGGGGAGCTGAAAAACATTAAGATACCTTTACAAACAAACTGGGAACTGCTACATCATACCTTTCAGTATGTATGTGCCTTCCCGTCTGAGCTCCATCTCAATGCTTGGACATTGTGGCTGCAGAGCTAGTGCTTGGGATAGTTAGGTGATGTGAATGGACCCACTCAGGTCATATCTACACCTCAAATAGCTTACCTGCTGCAGTGAGACATTAAAACCCTCAGTTGTCCTCGTGGATACAGAACGGGATGACTATTTCACCCTGTGAACTGTGCAACGATCCGTGCATAATGTATCAGTGCACAGTACAGGAGGATGTGTTCATGGTGTGAACGTACTAGATAACAAACTTGATTCAGAAGTCTGCCAAAAACGCTCATCACCCCCTGATCAGGAGAAAAGAACGGCACGCTGGGCACATTCAGCAGATATTGTACCATCGTCTTTTTCACGGAGACTGAGGTATATTTAATCCATCACCATATCATCAAGTTATTCATGCATATTTGGGTAAAGAAGTGAATGGGACAGGTAGAAAAAGGAAAAGGTGTGTATCACAGCTCTTAATCACACCCTTTCCCTCATATACATATACGCACACTCTTTGTCCCTGCCTCTGACAGCAATGACAGGTGAATAAAACGTCTGTCATACACTCTCAGTGATGTCATGAGAGGAAGAGGACACTGTCTCTAATTAATCATTATAAAGCCTTCAGTCCATAATGATGCCGCCTCCTCCTTCTCCTCCTTTCACTGTCCCCTCGTCCTTGGGGAGAACACACAAACAAGCCCACTTTCATAATGCAAGGGATTATTCCAGCAGGAAGAGAAATAGGCTCTTCCATATGCTTCTATATGCAGGAATATGTAAATTAATACTCGCTTTGGACGCAAACAGGATTGTTTTCAGTGGTGGGAGAACAAAAACAACCTGTGCAAGTTCTATGCATAATAAATGTTCTGTTGCTTTGCTGCATTTTAGATGCATAATATAAAATATGGCAGTGTTACAGTAATGTCATATATGGTGGACATTTCACAGTATATCGCCACCAGCAACACTAGCAGTCTATGTATTGTAAATGGCAGAAAGGTTTATTTTGTGCTACACCCAGTATGTGAATACAGTTTTATGATATGCTGTATGATACAGCGGGACAACACGTTTTTTGTTGGCTCTATAAAACCTCTGTTGTGTCTGAGGCACCTGATGGCACATGAGGAGCCAATAGCAGTGTTGGTTTTATAGGACAGGTTGATTACACTGGAACCCTGCTACAGGATGCAGGAATAAATTTCGGTTGAATGGAGATGTCTATACGTTCCTATTTTATAGTTCAATCTGCTTTTAATTACCTTATAAAATGTTTGTTATTCCAAAGGAGCACTCCGAGAAGCTCGGGTAATCACAAGAAGATCTAAAAGCTCTGTGATCATGAACCTGTGGGTTTTGAAATGATGCAACATCTCAAAGAGGTTTACAAGATTTTACATAAAAGCTTTTGAATTTACTACAACCGTACGCAGTCGAGTTCGTTTGTGTGAGCATTAATGAGGCTTGCAGACGCCACTGTCTGATAGGACAAATACAAATCTGAGAAGTCGGAATCAAAGTACTGATCATGAATGCGGTTTCAAAGTGAAACACAAGGCTTGTGTGAGTGACAAATTCTTAGACTATTAATTATTCAAGGGCCATTGTGAGGGTATTAATTACCTCCTCTACACTCAGCCTCTGTCCTGGTGTGTGAGCTGGTTTCAATTACGCTTCACATTCTTTAAGAAAAGTCCCCTCATAGCTTGTTTGCCTTGCCTCGCTCTCTGGGGAAGAAGCCTAGATATTCTTTATGCTAAACTTTATCTTGTTCACAGTTTGTGACTCCTTTGAGAGGAACTTCAGAACAAAGTAAATTAAACAGAAACGAAAGGAGCGCTCCAGTTTCCTTTGTTGTTTTCGAGGAAACCCCAAGATGTGTTAAAAGTTCATTAAGGATCCAAGGACTTTATTTAGGAACATGCACACGCTGAAGATCTTCTGAACACAAGTTCCTAAGTCCAATCCTCAAACGAGAATCTGAGTTTATAGAAGTTGGGGACCTTGCCTGACTTAAGTTAATATAGTGTACAGCAGGGGTTCTCAACTGGTCTTTGCCCGGGACCCAGATTTTCTCATGGTCATTAAGTCACGAATCACTTTTAATGAATACAAAGCAAACAAATTTATTTTTAAAACTATCCTTGAGATTTCAGAGGGGACATGATTGGTGGGGCAGGGCAGGGGTGCTGGAGCATAAATTAAATGAATATTATGAATTAGGCTACATTACTATTATTAAACTAATAACTATTAATGCAATAGTTTTCATTATTACATTTTACATTACTTACAAATTATGATTTATATTTTACTCGTTACTATTAATAATATACTAATAATAACAACTATTAAGTGTTATTAATCATAAAATAATAAAATGTATATTTATCATTAATAAAATATTAATACATTATTATTATATATTATTATTTAATATTTATAAAGTGTTAAAAGCATGTAGCATAAAATTATCACCCAATTCTGTGTTCACTTTTTGCAGTCAACTTCACTCACTACCACCAATTTTACACTTACGTTTGGACTGTATGTTCAACAGACCTCATTGACATAAAATTATACCTCATTTTTGAGTAAAAATGAGCAGAAATTCTGAACAATTTTATTAACAGCGGCGACGGCCAACCATGTGTTAGCAAGAAATGGCAGAGCCAATCGACGAGCTTGTGTGCGATCTAAACGAAAATCTACATTTCAAATGCTCCGGGTTTTATTTGCATTTTGCCATCTTGCCTCAGAACATTCATTCATTTATTCATTATCACACCCGCTTAATCCTTATCAGGGTCGCGGTTAGTCCCCTACCCCCTCACTGGGCGCAGGGCAGGGCATTACACTATTCATCTAAGCCTATTCATCGCTGGGTGAACACACACGCACACACATACACACGGAGATTTTTAGAGTAGCCAATTCACCTGACCTCCATGTTTTTGGACTGTGGGAGGAAACCGGAGACCCCGGAGGAAACCCACGCAGACACGGGGAGAACATGGAAACTCCGCTCAGATGTGGACTCGAACCCAAGACCTCAGCACTGAGAGGCGAACGTGCTAACCACTAAGCCACCGTGCTGCCCTGCCTCCGAACATCACAAATTTAAAGAGAAGGGTAACAAGCAAATGAATGGTGGTTACCATGGCAACGAGAATGCTGTGCGTGTCTGATGTGTGCCTCTCTGTCTTTTTTCAAGATAAAAGATGAGTACAAAATCAGATAAGCATTAATTATTTTTCTTTTTAAAAATTTTTTGAAAATGTAACTGTCCGTAACCCACCCAGAACGTGTCAGTGGGTCACGACCCACCAGCTGAGAATCGCTGGCGTACAGAATACACCTCTCTTACGTTTCACAATAATATACATAAAGTTCTGCCTTTACTGCTGTTACTTTTCAGTTTGTAGAAGATGCACACTTAATGTTTACATACAGCTAGTTTCACCATGTTTTGATGAAAGGTGGCTAACTTAAACCTGGCCCACAATGCATATTTGTATTGTTTGGGTTGTGCTGGACGGGTTGTTCGCCCAGGGCGCCAAATGGGCTAGGACAGTGGTGGCATTGTGTGTGAAAGAGCTGGTCTGAACTGAAGTTGTTAATGCATATGGAAGAGTATGCTGGCTAAATAAAAGCAAGTTGGTAACAAAGGCAAGAGAACACCTATATAACGTCTCCTGTTTACAAATGTGATCCATGGCTCAGACATGAATAAAATGAGCAATGCAGGCATGTGTTTATGATACAAGAAGGCTCTGATCCATTAGTACATGAGTGTTATATGACAATGTGGTGTTTCATTCAGGGCAAATCTTGTAGGATGTGGACTTAAGAACAACCAAGGACATTGCTTAAAAAGATTCCTGTAGTGTGAGGCACAAATTAACCAATTAACCAAATTAATTAATTAGATTTTACAATTAGGAATGTTCAAGAATGTGAAGAAATTCACATTCATATGTAGATGCATGTAAACTCATAAAAAAAATGTGAAAACAATAAGCATGTGAGAATTTTCAAGAGCTTTAATTTAAAGTTTGGTGAGTTTTCAGTTACCACAGTTATGTCTTTATGAGTCTAAATGATGGAAAACAGTCCAAAATTACTTATTAAAAAAGTCGTGAAGAAGTATTCCAACATCCTGGAGTTCCATGTTGAATTTTCCAACATCTATTGTGATGCTCATGAACAGACAAACATAATCAGAGGATGCAGAAGTCTATTTGTCATATTTAAAGGATTATCACAGAGAAATTTGATTCAGATTGACCTTAGTTGGCTTACTCTATTCTGATCTGGATGTTTACATGAATACTGTCTGTTTTCATTGAGCTATCAGTGAAGGTATTAAAATGGTTCAGTAATATTTTCTACTTCTCAGCTGCATAATGACTTTCAAACTGCTGGTTAGTTTCTGCCTTACACTGACTGAATGCAACAATGTAAACTGTATTAAGTTCAGGTTTAATATATTGATACCATGTCAGATAAGTCCTTCCCCAGCAGGAAAACACTTATTTCTGTAGTGCGTAATTAAAGATTTCCTCAGACAGAGTCACGGTCTTACCTGTCAGACAGCAGGAAGGGGCAGATGTCTGGCACAGGTGGGATGCTGGGCCGGAGTTTGGCCAGAGCCATGATGTGCTCAAAGGTGATGTCGGTCTGTGTGCACACGTCCACCAGCTGGACATCCTGAGATGACCCTTGACCCCGGGGAAGAGGGTTCCGCCGGAGCACCTGGACCACAATGGGGTCTTTGGCACTGCGGAAGGCCTCCACTGCCTCCTCATGACTGGCCCTCGATAAGTCCTTCCCATTCACCTGCCGGAGAAATTATGCACCACCATTAGTTACTCAGTTGAGGATTCTTTAGTGTATAAGAAGCGGTAAAGGTTCTCATGTCTATAACTGCAAAATGAAATGTTCTGATTCCTTTCTAGAGCATCAATAAAATAAAGTTGCTAGCCCTTTCAATGTCATTGGAGTGTTGGCTTTTAAATATGGCATATGCTCAATCTGTGATAAAAAAACACTCTAGAGTTAGGGGGAATCTTTAGAGCTAGGGAGAGCCATTCCTTTGTGCTTCTTTACAGATCCATTTTTGAAAAGGCTTTAACTGACACAAAAAATGACTCCCTATAGGGAAAAGTGGGGTCACCAAATGACTATACCTGGATTTTTTCCCTCTAAAGAATGTGCTTTTAAAACACTTTAAAACAGCCTTTCAAAGACTTTACAATATAGCTATTTGCCTTATCATCTTTCTGCCTTCCTTCCTTATTTTCCAAAATGAAAAAAGGGGATCAGGAAACGTTCCTCAGTTTCTGTAATATCCCTAAGGGCCCTGCTGATATAACAGCCCAATTTGATAGGCTTACTGACAGACAGATTGTTTGTTTTTTGTCCTTTCCTAGCAGTTAAACAAATGCTCCTATAACACAATGCAACTTACATAATAATGGTCATTTAAAAACATTTAGCGTTTTCTTCTCATATTTAGCCCTTAATCTATAATTAAGTGTTCATTGGCTGACTCCAATTGGCAGCAATTAAGGCACACATGGGACCTGTGTGTTGTTAATGAAAAACATTTCCTCACCCACTGAGCAGCAGCCAAACAAAACTGCAATATCATTACCTTTCCAGAGAATTGGTTCCATAAACAGGTTTAATTCTACTATAGACTGACAAAAAACTCAACTGCATCTCGTTTAGTTTGTAAACGGACAAAGAAAGATGAATATCTGAAGGCGTGCCTGAAGTGAATGGGGTGTAATGGTCGTTTCCCTCTTAAGGCCGCGAGGGTCAGTGGTTATGGATACTAATAGCAGGTTGCTTTATGCCTTGTCCCCTTGAGGCCAGTCTGACTTTGGTTAAAATAGGCAATGGCATTCAGTTCTCATGAGAGAATATAATGACAAGTAATGAATAACATTGCTCTCTCTTTCTCTCACTCTGAGTCACCACACAAATATGAGTTAAATGCATGTGGTGATGTCATACAAAATGGGTAAAAACAGATATGACCTAGTAATGTCCCTGTAATGCTAAGTTTGTTCATTTTAAACAAATCAAGCCATATTCTAGTGGTAGCTGGTGAATAGAGGGTGCTACTGCACCACCCTCCATGGTGGATTATTATTTTTAAATAAACATTTTTAAAACACTCAATACTTACTTATTGTTAAGTATATATGAGTTAAACATGCACAATAAGATGTAGTATATAAAATATATTGGTTGAAATGAACTTCCTGGTTCATTCTCTCTCTCTCTCTTCTGAGGCAACAGAAATATCACCCAGTCAGAGAAGCAGCAGCCAATCACTGACCTGCTAACACACATAGCAGCAGAAATTTAGCCAATCAGTGTCCTCAAATATGTTGCCTAAATGACCTTTCAATTATCACCCTAGCAGTCAATCAGTGGTGGAGTAGGAACGTCTGACATTACTGACATGCAAAACATGACTCTAGAAATGCCTAATATTTAGTCTTAGTAGTGTCTTTGCTCAATCTATTGTGTTTCTGAACCAGACTTGGTTGATAATCTAATGACATATGCAGTACTTTCTTTATACATTTGCATGTAACTAATAACAATTTTCATTAACTATTAGTTTGCTGATTTTTTTTTTTGCCAATTAAACATTTACTTTTTCACAGAGTACTGGTATCCTGCAGTTTGTGTTAAATAATACTGGGATAGTTACTAGTTACTGGGATAGAAACTGACTGAATACAGCTCAAGCAGCCCCACCTACAATATTTTTCACCAGCCATCACTGATGTATTCATATTTCCCAAATGAATAAACTTAAAAAAGCACTACAAATTGTGAAATTTGACCATAGATAGCAAAACAAAATGCATTAATAAACAGACTACTATTATTTCCTTGCCAATGTTGCCTTTGGCTTCTCACTAAGTGGCTTCAGCATTTACATCTGTAATGCTGCTTTGTGAAAACACCTGTTTAAAACGTGTTACAGAAGTAAATGTTTATTGACTTGAACTTCCAAAAAACAATACTCTGTGCCTTCTCATCATTCGAAGCCCAATAATATCACATTTTAAAAGGAGCCATATTATTCTTAAGCTAAACACTAACTAGCTTTTAGGGTGTATATGAAGCAGCAAATGAAAAAGGAAATTCTGCATTAACTGGGACAGATCACTGCCCGTAGTCCTATCTCTCTCAGCACAAACATTTCATTCCTTTAAAAGACCTTTTTAATGCTGTGTATAATTCACATTTGACACTGATTGGCTACTGAAACATTCATCTCAGAAGCTAAATGAATAATAAAGCAATTACACGCTTTCCCAGAATGCTATAAATTAAAAATTGATAAAGAAAAAAAAAAGTCTCTGCAAGTTCAGAATATGTTTCAAAGTCTCTGTATCATTTAAAACATGCTTCATGATCTCCTTAAGTGGCCAGTCCCAGTGAAATTGTGCTCAGTGCCTCTGTATTTGCTGACAGAATTGAATATCTTTGCTCTGCACATGGCATATATATGGAGAGTAAGTCTGGCTCATTTAGTCCAGTAATTGGGAGCCAGAGAGAACAATACAGATGAAATGCTCCTGTGAATAGGCTTTGAAACTCAAGATAAGAATCTGCTGCCTGAATATGGTCAAGCCAGCACAATTTCCCTCCCTCTGCTTTTGAAATACTACATTTCCCCTAGTATTCCTTTCCATTAAGATTACTACAAAGAAAGCACAATTTGTGCGTGCCAGAAAAAAGAGAAGGAGAGAAATGCTGCACTGTTGGGATTGTTAGAAAAAACAACACATTCAAATTAATTCATTGAGTTGCTTAAGGCCAGTGTAAACAAATGAAAAAGAGAACATGTGATTGTATTTCATAATGAAATAACAGAGCATTGTGCATATTGCATAAACTAGCACTCCAGTTTCTGTGAATATAACCATATACTGACAGCATATGCAACAGACTATAGACTTTATGTAGATTACTGTTCAAAAACCAGCCAGATAAAACCAAATGTAAATACTGTAGTTAAGGTATGACTACTACATATAATTTTATTATCAAAATCCTCATTTTTCCAAAACAGTAATGTTTAAAAAAAGCAAAAATGTTCATAACCTGAAATATTTTATTAGTAATTGGTCCATCCATATATTTAAAGCTTCTTTCAAGTACTGTTATGTTGGAAAAGCTTGCTGACAGTAGTCGGTACAATAATACCGTTTCATCAAAGGGGAAAGACTCAGTTTGGCAAAATACTCACATTTAGAATTAGGGACGTACAATTTATTGGTGGCTAAAATATTATTTGCCTATTAACTTCCATCCATCCATTAGTCCTAGTCAGAGTTGCAGTTCCCCTACCCCTCCATTGAGCACCGGGCAGGACATTTTGCATATGAACTGAAAAACTAATTTACTACTATAGGTCCCATACTGAAAATATGCCAGTTAATTCCAACAGTTAATTTTTAGCTTTTACAGTGTATTTTGTAAATACACATTACAGCCAATGTACAGTGAGTCACAGAGCAGTCAGCTGGCCAGCAATGACTATAATGTTAATTTTACATAATATTACATAATTTAACATTTCTCTAAATTATCTGTATGCTATTGATCTGTAACAATCTTTTGATAATTATTAGTTATCGTATTGGATCCAAAAACTCCTTATTAAAATTCCTTATTAGTGCATCTGGATTAAAATGTATGTCTTAAGTAACACTTGTGTATGTGTGTGAGTTCACTTTAGATACATATGATTTTTTGTGTGTGCATTCATACGTTTACATCAAGCCTATTTTCATTTATTGGAGAATTAAGTAATTGTAATGTTTTCAGTGTAGTCAAATGCTGTTTTGTGGAGGGGGGTGGGAGGTGGCAGTGGGATCATTGCTAGGTTATGTGTATTTGACAGAGTAATACTTAAAGAGCTTCGCTGAGAGTGCTGTTCAATAAGCACCCCTAAAATGTCTCAGCCAATCAGATAGCGGGGTTGGAACTAGCTGACAATTATAAATGACTCGTAAGAGAGTTTGTTCTGCAAAGCTTGTCCAACCCTACAACAACTGCTACAAAAGCACACATTTGTGTGCAGAGCTTAGCTAAGTCAACTGTGGAACATTTCTGTTGGAATAATAAAACACTGAGGAGCTTGTATTTTCAAGAACATGTAAAGCATTGGAATGTACCTACTATACATGCATTACACTAGCGCTTTTTGAGTGTTATATGTGAAGAGAACAGAAGTCTTATCTCTTGACAACAATAAGCAGAGATGGCCAAGATACCTCAAGATGCCAAGAAAATGATTTGTCACCTCTGCACTAGCGAAACACTCTCAGTAACACTTACTGTGAAGATGTTTCTCCTTTCACTGAAGTGACCTTTGTGTGAAGCAATGTTGCATTAATCAGCTAGGCAATAAAGTAGGTCAATTCTCCTGAGGAACGCTCACAGTAAACATGTGGCGAGAGGAAAGAAAGTGGAATTATCAGTGGCAGAACCGGCAGTCATCTTTCCAAACCTATTGTCACCGTCCTGTTACACTCTCTGGGCATACTTTGTGTCCCTTTTCTGCTAGTCAGCATTCAGAACTCATTGTTACCACCAAGTGCACGTCTTCCAGTGGGTTTGAGTTTGGAGTTTGGTGTAGAAAGTGCCTCTTATGTCCCAGCAGTCCATTCCTGAAGCAGCCATATTGGGAGACAAAGAAGCCACGCTAGATAAATGAGCACTCCTATGGTTTATGACAGGCTGGGAGAAAAATGAACAAATTGCAAGTGCCTCTTGTAAGCGTCTGGCCTGATGGTGAACATGGCCTTGCTGAAGGAAAGGAAGCCATTTAACAGAAAGACCAAAAGAGGGCTACTTCCTCATTGTTTACATAAGTGCCAGGTGGACCAATTAATCCCAATTCAGGGAATGAATATTAATGATTCCGGACAGTCTGGACACCCGCCTGCTCACCGTGTTAGTATTCTGTTACCTGACAGTGGTTTAGCACTAACAGTGTCAGAATGGTGCACTAATACCACACAGATGTCCAAGGACTAGGAAAGCAACTCTGAAGGACGGAGCATCCAGACAGCAAAGCTAATACAGGATGAATATATCATTTAAAGAGATTAGCAGCTTAATTCAGGGAAGAATAACCTTCTATAAGAAGAAGAGGACAGTATCAGGCTGTTCTATAGGACACTGAAAGAACCAGCTAAAAGAACCACCCTTGAAATTTGATTGGATCATGGATTTTGCCAGTAAATACCAGGATTCACTTGTCACTTAAAGCCACCTTTGTACTGTCTTGCACAAACCTGAAATCTCCTGAAAGATCCCACATCTTGGGTGGCATAGTGGCTTGGTGGTTCCCTTCTGAAGACTGGGGTCTTTGGTCAAATCATATACCAAAGCAGAACAAACCTACTTTAAAGACAACATGCAAACTCTTCTAAGTAATCTGCTCAAATTAAGTCTTTTATATCCTCCAGCAAAGTTGTCTTCTGGAGATATTTTCAGCAGGAGGCTGATTATATGGTATTTACACAGATGCTCAAGGCTTCAGAACACTGGCAAACACACAAAAGCTGTCCTTGAGAAACTCCTTAGCATAATACTTACACTGCTGACATCATTTGCATCACACACATGTTGAAGAGCAGAAGGTAAATCGCTTTTACACTAATGATTCAGATTCTGTGCCAGCACCGGTGCTCTGTTTTTGTACAACACTGGACAGTAAGATGGAGAAGTCTTGAGACTGATCAATAGGATGGCCAAACTGATGCATCTGGTAATGTTTGCACACAGACGCTCAGCAGCTGTGTGGGGGAGAGAACCATGTTTTCATGCTAAATCTCACAGGACGTCCTTTTCACACTCAGAAAGCTTCAAGTAAACAAAGATCTCTTCACCTACTCTACACTTTAATCCAATTTATTGACATCTCTCATCATTCCTATCATCTTTCAAAAGCATCTCATTGTTTTTTTTCAACCATCACTCTATCACTAAGGTTTTGTCTGGTACAAAAGGAAACCCAGTAGATAACAGTGAACTGGCTTTATGTTCTTGCATAAACATCCCTAACCCTACTCTATGATTAGTTTATACTATTTAAAGATTTACCTTTACTGTAAAAGACCAAATGCATGATCAAATCTGTTTTTATGTTAAGTATGCTTATTGTTCTGCATACTATTGTTAAATATGTTAAGTATTGTTCTGCATACTAGTGTTAAGTATGCTGAGTATTGTACTGCATACTCCTGTTAAGTATACAAAGTACTGTTCTAGATACTAAGTATTAAGTATTGTTCTGCATACTCTTGTTAAGTATGCAGAGTATTGTTCTACATACTATTGTTAAGTATGCTAAGTATCGTTCTCCATACTATTGTTAAGTATATTGAGTATTGTTCTACATACTATTGTTAAGTATGCCGAGTATTGTTCTGCATACTATTGTTAAGTATGTTGAGTATTGTTCTACATACTATTGTTAAGTATGCTAAGTATTGTTCTACATACTATTGTTAAGTATGCTAAGTATTGTTCTACATACTATTGTTAAGTATGCCGAGTATTGTTCTGCATACTATTGTTAAGTATGTTGAGTATTTTTCTACATACTAGTGTTAAGTATGCTAAGTATTGTTCTGCATACTGTTAAGTATGCCTAGTATTGTTCTGCATACTATTATTAAGTATACAAATTATTGTTCTACATACTATTATTAAGTAAGCAAAGTATTGTTCTTCAATCATACACTTGTATTTAAATAGCAATAGATCTTGACTTTGTTGAACCTCTTAACAGTCCAGTGTTTTAGGATTTTCTGTCTGAATTTTCAATCCCAAGTATTTGGATTTGTATATGGCAACTACCTGCAATGCAAATAAATGCTTACTTTTTCAGTCATTCAAAATACAAATTATCTGAAAATATGTTTTATGATTTGTAATAACAACACATGCTTACAATGTAATACTGAACACAAAAAATGTACAGTTGAACCTCAATTATTGTAAACTTTTTTTGGGGAAATTTTGTCCCAGTCATAGTTCATCCACCCTGTCTTCGTTGCCGTGGCCATGTGACATGCCACTAATTTCACAAAAAACAAAGCAACCACCCACACATTTGTCACTCACACATTCATCGTTAATTTTGGCTTTGTTTGTCAATGTTTCTTGTTGATAACATTGAAAACAAACTAAAACACATCACACTAAAGCAATGGGTTGCATAAAAACGGGTGCAAAAACAAACAGTGGCCAAGAATGGCTCTAAAATTTAGTGTAAACCTGTAAGAGTGATGTTAAATGTAAATTTTCCATTTCGTTAGTCTTTTGTATTTATTTCTCATTGTGTTCTGTATGTAAAACTATAGTTATTCTATATAAAATTTATTTTTGTTCATATTTTGGAGTGTCTGGAACAGATTAATTGGATTTACATTATTTCTTATGGAAAATATTACTTCAGTTATTGTTCGTCTCAGTTATCATCAGGCACCTTAGAACAGATTAATGATGAAAACCGAGGTTCCACTATAGTTGCTTTTAGATTTTTGTCCCAGTTTTTGTCAGGCTGCACAGCACTAAAGGAACATTACATAGATTCATCATCAAATTTATCACAAGAGGTCACTTATTAAAACATCAGAACAAAGGTCTGCAACCCAAAATCAGCAAAAACATTTGTCAATTATGCTTATTGCAGCTGAAGGTACAGTGTAGTGTTTATTTGAAGGAGAATATTTTACTGACCAGTCAAAATAGTTAGAAAAGACCAACTTGATTAGAAAGAGGCTTTCAGTTTTCATGACACTGTCATTTGTATGTATCTAAAAAATCTGAAAGTAATGAATGTCAATGGATGAGATGCCAGACTGTGTATGGATCTCTGGAGTTACTGGGAACTCTTCTTCATTTTGACCTTTAAGTGCACCTTTTGACACGAGCTTGTGTGTATGAATGTGATGCCACTTTGAGATACTCTTTAATATTATAGAAGTAATGTAATACTCTTTATATATGAAGTAAATCATAAAGCCAGATTCTCAGTACTTTCTATAAGCTAAACAAAAAGCAAGCAAGTCAAGGACAAGCAGCAACAGCAGTGTACACCAAGATGTAGGTCAATAGACCCTTGGAGCAGTTTTACCCTTGTTTACTACACATCTCACAATGAGGAGAGAAGAGGCTATGGGACTCCCTCCAAGTAGACTCACCTCCTGTACCAGCCACAGAGCCAACTGCCTTTTAGAGCCAGAGGTTACAGACAGTTAACGGCTCTACAGTGAAGTGTTCAGAGATGAATAAGTAATAGAGGTGCTGCGCTGAAGGCTATATTTACTGGATCTGCTTACTGCTTCAAATCTCTTTATCTGTATTCAGATTTGAAACACAACAAAACTACTGTAAAACTCAAACTCAAAGCCGAGTCCCAAATAAAGGCTGAATCCTGTTTATTGGCTGTTTTTAGTAAACTCAGGTCTCATATAGACGCCGGGGCTGTTTTTGGGCAGCCGTGGGCTTGTGGATAAGGAACCAGCATTGTTACTAGAAGGTCACCAGTTCAATCTAAACCAACAGGACATGATTGAGGTGCCCTTGAGCAAGGCAGCTGCTCCCCTTGTGCCGTGGATAGGCTGCCCACCTTTTCGGACAGGTGTGCTCACTGCCCTCTACTGTGTGTTCACTAGTGTGTGTGTGTGTTTCACTGCACAGATAGATTAAATGCAGGACAAATTCCTCTGTGTAAGCGCACTGGTCAATGAAATTCAAGCTAAGCTGTCAAACTAAGTCACACAGAGAAGAAGCAGCAGTAAGGCACTGCTCTGTTGATCCAAAGAGAGTAAAAGAATTGTGGAAAAATCAAGTTGAACAACATCTGTCTGAGAATCTGTGTATCTATGTGGTGGAGGGAGGAACAAGGTTAGTGATGAGCTGGAACAAATGGCTGGACAGCATGCAGACATGACATCTCAGAGTCTCCTGCAAGATGATCAAAATAAGTGCAGCCTTCATTTTTCTTCCTTTCTATTTTTTACTACAAAAAATCTTTTTCAAGGTCCTGTCCCAATGTCTGACAGATTTCTTTCTGAAGAACACCTACATTGACATCTCAGTTCAGAAGGGAGGAGCCCCAGGAGTATCTGGATGTCTGGAGCATACAGGTGTGGTGACACAGCTCATCCGGGAGGCAAGAGAGAACAAAGGAGACCTGGCAGCTCTCTGGCTCGACTTGACCAATGCCTACAGATCTATTCCACACAAGCTTGTTGAAAGAGCACTGGCAAGTCACCATGTTCCAGACAAATTCCGTAGTCTCATCATGGACTATTATGACAACTTCTCTTCAGGCCAAATAACATCTGCGTGGCATCACCTTGAGAAGGGGATAATTACCGGCTGTACCATCTCTGTAGCACTCTTCTCATTAGCCATGAACTGGATTGTTAAGTCTACTGAGGTAGAATGCAGAGGGCCTAAATCAAGATCTGGGACCTGGCAGCCCCCTATAAGAGTCTTTATGGATGACTTTACAGTGACAACAACATCAGTTCCAGAGTGCAGGTGGCTCCTTCAGGGACTTGAAAGGCTCATCTCCTGGGCAAGGATGAGCTATAAGACTACCAAGTCCAGGTCTCTGGTGCTAAGGAAGGGAAAAGTGTCCAACCATTTCCACTTCACCCTGGGAGAGGTCACAATTCCATCAGTGACTGAGAAACCGGTCAAGAGTTTGGGCAAGATCTTCGCTGAAGCTCCCTGAAGGACTCGGCGGCCATACAACAAACCAAAAGGGACTTGTCCACCTGGCTTACAGCAATTGATAAACCTGGCCTCCCAGAAAATTTAAATCATGGATTTACCAGCATGGAGTCCTGCCAAGACTGCTCTGGCCTTTGTTAGCCTATGAAGTACCAACAACAACGGTAGAAGCTCTAGATATAGGACTATTAGCCAGTTTCTTAGGAGATGGCTGGGACTCCCTCGGTCATTGAGCAGCATCGCTCTATATGGCCATTCCAATAAGCTGCACCTTCCTTACAGTGGACTAACAGAGGAGTTTAAAGTCACCCGCTCCAGAGAGGTCTTGCTGTATAGAGACTCTAAAGACATCAAAGTTGCAGCAGCAGGCATCCTTGTGAAGACTGGGAGGAAATAGCAGGCACAAGAGGCTGTCATCAAAGCAGAGGCACGTTTAAGGCATAAAACACTGATGGTATCCATTTCAACGGGTCGAGCAGGTTTTTGGGTTGTTTTCCGAACCCGCAGTACGATCCAACCCAAGGAAAGGAGAAGCGCCAACTGATCCAGGATGAGATACGAGCAGAGGTAGAGGAAGAACGCTACAGCAAGATGGCTGGCATGTCCAAACAAGGAGCATGGACCAAATGGGAGAAGGCAGAGCCCCGTAAAATCACTTGGTCAGACCTCTGAAAAGCAGAGCCATCTCGCATTAAGTTTCCCCCCTAGTTCAGCGAACCTGCACATCTGGGGACTGGTAGACACCCCTGAGTGCAAGCTGTGCAAGAAAATGGCACCCTGGAAGACATTTTGTTCCATCCGAATCTGCAAGTCAAGCTTGGAAGACAGCTCAAGTTCCCAACAAATATTATCACTACCTCTCTCCACCCAGATGTGGTATTAACATCAGAGTCCACCAAACAAGTGGTTATGTTGGAACTGATTGTCCCAAGGGAAGACCATATTGAGGAGGCCCACAAGCGTAAGAGAGCAAAATATGAAGAGCTCAGAATAATGTGCCAGAAAAACGGCTGGAAAGCCCGCTGTAAGCCAGTTGAAGTTGGGTGCTGAGGTTTCGCTGGCCAGTTACTTACAACATCGAATCCTCAAACTTCTTGGGATGAAAGGACTGCAAATAAAGAGAGCCATCAGAAACATCCTTTAGGCTGCAGAAAGGGGCTCGCGGTGGCTGTGGATCCGTAGGGGGGATCCGTGGAGCAGTATGCCACTTGGACACAAGTCGGGGACTGATCATCTCCGGCTGGGTCGCCCGGGTGAGGGTGTATGAAGATCAAAGACCTGAAACACCCTAAGACCCCGGGTTTCTTCACTGAAGATGTGTCCAAGTAGCACCAGGAGGTGTATTCAAACACAACTACAGCTATTTTTGGTTATTACAGCTATTCTCTCTCTCTCTCTCTCTCTCTCTGTATGTATGTACAGTATGTATCACTTTTGTCTCTCTATCTATCTATCTATCTATCTATCTATCTATCTATCTATCTATCTATCTCTTTCTCTCTCTCTATGTATCTCTCTATGTATCTATCTCTCTCTGTATGTATGTATCTATCACTTTCTCTCTCTATCATTTTTTCTCTCTATGTATATCTCTCTCTCTCTCTGTATGTATGTATGTATCTATCACTTTCTCTCTCTCTATGTATCTATCTATCTCTCCCTCCCCCCACTCTCTATCTATCTATCACTTTCTCTATCTCTCTATCTCTATTCTCAGTGAACATTATGATTCTCTATATAGTACACTATTGTTACCCACAATGCACCATGTACAACTGGCAGTACTTACAGGCTAACGTACCACAATGCATTGCAGTTTCTTCACTCACAAAGATGGTGAATGAATCCACCAGAACTATCTCTGTATGTTCCAGCCATTCTTTAAAATCTAGAGCTGCAAGTCTGCTTAAGGTACCAAATGTTAGTAAGAAGAGAAGTGAAGAAGTATATTTTTGTTTTTATGCACTAAAAAATGGAGAAACTTACCAACAGAAATTAGACTCAACATCAGTACAGATGAAGACTTTTATAAACTAAGTTTCATGATTTATTTGATTTTATTTACCAATATAGTTATTTACAAATATGATTTTTCCCAAATACTTAGCATTTTATAGCTGTCCAATTAATCTATTCCAGACACTCCAAAACATGAACAAAAATACATTTTATATAGAATAACTATAGTTTTACACAGAGAACACAATGCAAAATGCAAAAGACTAATGAAATAGATAAATTAACATTCAACATCACTCTTACAGGTTTACGCTCTGTTTTAGAGTGTGGTGGTGTGGTCCAGCCAGCAGCCTTTGTTTTGTATACTCATTTTCAGCTGCTATTTGTTTTCACATGTTTTCAGGTGGTATCACTGTGCTGTTGCTTTAGTGCAGGGGTGGCCAACCTGGGGCCTGAAGAGCCGCATTCCTGCCCAGTTTGGTGATCTCCCTGATCAAACACACCTGATTCAACTCAGCAGGCAATTAGAAGGTTTAATTGTAGTGTCAGAGCAGTGACATCACCAAACTGTGCAGAAAGGAGGCTCTCCAGGACCAGGGTTGGCCACCCCTGCTGTAGTGTGACATGTTTTATTTTGTTTTGAGTGTTATGAACAAGACACAACAACAAACAAAGCCAGAATGAATGACTAATGCGTGGGTGGAGGCTTTGTTTTTGCGAAATTACTGCCAAGTCACGTGGGCACACTGACGAAAACTAGGCGGATGAATGATAACACAAAATTTCCCAGAAAAAAAGTTTACAATAACCGAATTTTATGATAACCAGAGCAAAAGAGATAACCAATGTTATACTGTATTAAATTTTATTTACCAATTATTTTTTCATGTTTATTTTGAATCAAATGATTCTTATTTTATGGCTATGCTAATCTGTATCCTTTTATTTCATTTTATAGTTTTATTTTATAAACTTTGTATTTTATGATTTATCTGTTTCTTTGTGCTAAAGCAGTGTGTGAAGCACTTTGAGCTGCATTTATGTATGTATTTATTTATGTGCTATATAAATAAAAGTATTATTATTATTATTATTATTATTATTATTATTAAAGTAAGTTTGTCTGGTAATAAATCTGAAAACAGCACATATCTGTCAATAATAAGCCACCAGACTGAACTTCTAAGAAAGTTGTACATTTTCTACATTTAAATAACTTTTAAAGGGGTGCACACAGTAATGTCCAACATGTTAGAACACTGTGTTTATTCAAAATAATATCATGTGGATTTGCTTCCTTTCTAAATAATAAAAAAAAAAGAAAAAGAAAAAGAAAAGGCAGGAAGGTTGGTGTTGAAATTTCATCAACCTCTTTAGGCAAAGAGGAGCAAGTAGGTTTTCTAACAAATTTCCCAGGGTTCATCATTATCTTTGTTCCCGCAGTGAAGGTAGGAACAATGGATCCACATGCGCGCACACACACATACACACGTGGGGGAGGTGGCTGGGAGCCCACTTCACTGAGTGAGCTGGCCATTGTGCTGAAGACGCCTGCTCTCATTTTCATAGACAGCCCCATTTGCTTCTGAAGGTGACTGAATGAATGAACAGCTCTCCAGTCACAAACAATACTTCATAAGCTCTGCCTCTTTGTGCTCCGGAAATCAATTTACATTTTCATAAATAAAATCCAGCGCTCAGGTGAAAGGCAAGGGGGCCGCTTAGCTGGGAAGTGGCATTAAACCTCCCCTCCTCCCAAAAGGTAATCCCTGGTGCTGAGGAGGGGAGCATCCTGGAGTGCTGTGCCGTGATCCAGCCGCCACAGCAGCGCCTCCATTCAAGCGGCCTAAATGTCTCATTTCAATAATAAGTGTCAGACTAAAATATGACGAGTGGTCCGGTACAGTAAAGATGTTATGAGTACATAAATCACACCGGGGGGTGAGACGGAGAGACGGCGGCGTGGCTCCACTGACACGGAACTGTGGAATAAAAACAGTGTGAAGACCACTGGGGAAATCTGACTATCCCCCTGCATCACAACACCAAACGGCTGAACATCTAGCCTTTCACCCCCACAGCAACATAAAACACCAGCAGAGCACAGCCATGGGCTATTTTATACAGTAATGGTGCTACTCTGCTCCAGCCTCTATGTCTGGATACATTAAAATGATTTTGAGCAATTTTCTGACTCGGCTAGCTTTCGTGTTCTGCTGGAATGCAGGATTTATATTTGGCTGCCTGCAGATGCATGTGAATGTTCTGAAAGATCAAACAGGCAACGTTAACATATCTTCAGCAGTGGTGTAAAATAACTACTCAGTGACATCGTTAAAGCATTTTTTACCTTCCCTCAAATGTGGTCATCTGGCTAGAACAAGTCCAGCATGACTTAACCCTTTACATTCAGCTCAACTATTTGGTAGAGCACATTTAAGTCATTATATCTTAAAGAAGAAGGTGTTAAACTTAACACAATGTGATTGTGCCATCTCTACCAATCGGTAGAGGTATGGTAGACTAAAAAACATCCACTAGAGGTCAGAAATGCAACATTTTCTTGTCTGAATGAAAACCAGCAATGTTTCATAGTCATACCACAAGGAATAAACTGGATCTAATACTGAAAAACTATTAGTGTTGTTGCACCACATCACAGATGACGTAAAAAGAACTGTGGGGTCTTTATTAAACAAAAAAAAACCTTTCATTGGCTTTCAGTCAATGACGATCCCTGACACTTTGCTCCTGGTTCCTGTGGTCAAGATAGAGGTTAACTGGTCCACTGTGGTGTGTTGATTGCTCTGAACCACTTGTCAGAGTCATTGTTCCCCTCTGGCATCAATGGCCCCACTGTGGCACCTCTGTTATACCATGAGGAGGCACTCAAGGTAAGTCCATTCTTGGTACAACTTCACAACAGTGGCTCTAGAACATCCAACTAAGTTAGCCGTCTCTGAGATGCTACCACCCTTCACCCGGTACCCTATTATCATACCCTTTTGGACATTAATCAGATCACATCCTTTGCCCATGATGATTGTTTTACACTCTGCTACAACTGACTAGTGTGCTCACTTATTTCAATGTGAAGCAAACCCTGTCGCATGGCAGCTGTGACATCCCTGGGCCCAGTTCATTCTAAAGCAGTGGTGGTCATAATATTCTGATATGACTGTGCGGTATGTCAATGTCAGAAACCACATAAGTCCTCCTTTAAACTTCATTTGAGTTAACGGGAAATTTGTGCAAATAAGATTAAATGCTGAACTGTTCTGAAAGGCTGCACTTGCATTGCTCTGTGATGCTTTAGACAGGCTCTCATCATTCCAGCATCACAGTGAATGTTATGAAATGTAGAGCTCAGTGAGGACAGCAAAGTGAATTTAGCATGTACGCTGACCTCAGAGCCAGTGCTGTACTTCATTAAACCATGAGAGATTTCAGGATGAAAAAGCCTGTTCAGCCCAAGAGCACATTTAAACCATCCTTCAGTGATCATCTGACTTCAGTCTGACCTTACAAATCAGATTTGGTCAAGTGTCATTTACAAAATTTGGAGTTAAAAAGCAGTTTTGTCCTTCAGTTTGAACAAAGTCTTACAACGTAGTCGGGTTACTGAGCATGTAATCAATGACAAAGACAAGAAAAACTCCAGTCCAAGTTTTTCTCTGATTCTGTGAAGATCTGTGTACATAAAGCCCCAAGAGACCATCTTACACTCCAAACACCATTAAAATCTTTCTTCTTCCTCTGAAACACATCTGCACATCACAACAAATGAATGTTAGAGAAAGATAAACATGTTCAACACAGAGGTGAACACATGATGTTTAGAAGAGAGGAGATAGATAGATAGATAGATAGATAGATAGATA
>BRDA01088926.1:3008-14896 GCA_036984385.1 Crenuchus spilurus
TACCGTCTTGTAAGAATACGAGCAGTTCTTCTCTTTTGTGTTGAAGTTAGTAGTTTCTTTTCTTTTGTACTACTTTGAAGCGAAGTATAAGCACACGCGTCACAAAAAGGGGGTAAGGTGGAATTTACCACGACGTCCTGTAACATCGCGTAGCCTCGACTTGTGATGACGTCGTAAATTCCACCTTGCCCTCTAAGCATCGACGTACGATCGAGCGCTCGAATCGATTATACTCGAGCACACTTGAGAATAGCCGACTTCACGAAGAAGTCTCGTACCGTTCGAATGGAACTGATTTCTCTTTACACATAGGAGGGACGCAATAGCCAGATGTCACTTCGTCAAACTACACAAATGAAATAATGAAACATGTCTTTTGTCGATTACAAATGTTATCGTAATGACTTCTCGTCTTTTATACAAAGCAGACATAACATCGATACTAGTAAAATGTATAATGTAAAGGATGCTGCAGTAGTGTTCAGCTCCGATGCGCTACAATGTCCTGCAGCACCATTTAAGGTGGAATGGGGGAAAAACACTGCGCACACGAATATGAAGCGAAGTTTCATCATGTTTTCTTTTCTTTGATGATTGAAGTTGTGTTTTCTCTTCTTGACGAGCATAAGAATGTTCTGCCATCGTAACAAATAAACTAAAAAACCTTTATTCTTGCTTCTCCTCCGTGTATTTCTTCTTATTGAGGTATAATGTTTATTTCTTTTTCTTCTCCTGTATTATGTCAGCCAACGGTAAAACAAAGCTACAGTGCCATTGAATTTGAGTGGCCAATTCGTCATTACAACACAAACAGTTTTGCTAGCCTCGTTTGTCCTTTTCGAACAACTGTAGAAACATGGCGATGCAACATGGCGGCCTCAGTCGGTGTTCGACCCGCGACCAATGTAGATATAAACAGCTTATTCTAAGGTAAAATAATCAAAAGACTTCTTAGCTTATAATGATTAGATGTGTTTCTAAACATTTTTATTAGTGATTATATTAAATTCTGCTAAAAGATAACCCGACATATTACATACTGTGCCTTTAAGATGATTTCACTATAGTATATACTTTTTGTAGAGTAAATACTGAATGATTCAATAGTTTCCATTCATGGTGCAACTCTTGCCAATACTGGTTTAACAATAATGGTTTTATTTAATACTGGGAATTAGATGTACTGATGGATAATGAGCACGACATTCTATCCTCTCTAATGAACATAAAGCTGCCCAAATGGTTCGTTAGAAAAATGCCTAGTACTGTAAATATACTGTACACACACACACACACACACACACACACACACACACACACACACACAGTACATTTACAGTACTTGTACTTGTACAGTATCTAACTTGTACAGTACAGTACTTGTAATTTGCACTCAAATGGCCATTAAAGTTATATTTGCAAGTGTGAGAAATGGCAAATTCTCCTGAGAATTCTGCCAGTACAAGTCTCAATAAATAATACTTTAATCATATTTGTTGGCATGGTGTAATATGTAACCATGCTACCTCCCCCATTACAGGCTGGCATTCGATTCCCAGCCTGGGGAACAACACACTATACCAATTACATCCCTTGGGCTAGACTCCTAATGCTACATCACTTACAAGAAAAGAAGAACCATCTCTTTTACAACAGTCCTACATACATGAATTTAACCTCCATCTTCATACCATTTGTGCAGTGGATTCACACATACAGACACTATGGATCAGTGAACCGAAGTGTGCCGTGTGAGTGGCAGCCACGTCACTGGTTAGGTGGCTTGCTCAAGGGCATTTCAGTAATTACCTTCTACTTCAGGTAATTAAACCAATTACCTTTCTCTCCCATGCCCACTTCTCTAACCTCTCATACTGGATATTGTACTGGATATTGTTGCTTTCTGTTTGTTGTGGGCTGATCTTGCTATAATCACCCACACAGAGTGGTAGTCATATTTACTAGTTAACCATTTCTTACATACAGATGATGCGCACAGTTTGTTTTATATTTAACTTTAAAATTATTGAAAGAGAGACTTTTAGAATTGAGAGAAAAACTTTAGTATGGAAATTAAGACTTTTAGCATGTAAAGAAAGACTTTTTAGCATTGAGAAATATACTTTTATCATGAACAAGGTTTAACATTGAGAGAAAAATGTACACATGGTAAGAAAGACTTTTAGCAGAGAGAAATACTTTTTTTACATTACATTACATTGCATTTAGCGGACGCTTTTATCCAAAGCGTCTTACAATAGTGGGAAAGTACATATGCGAAAAAATAATACTAGAGTTGTACTAGTATTTACATTTATTTAAATGTACTACTTTTTACATTAAAAGAAAGACTGGATGGATAGAAAGACATTTTAGCATGGAGGGATATACTTTTTTCACGTAAAGAAAGACTTTTTAGCATTGAGAAAAATACTTTTATCATGTAAAGAAAGACTTTTAGTATTGAGGCAAAGACTTTTATCATGTAAAGAAAGACTTTTAACATTGAGAGAAAGATTTATACATGGTAAGAAATATTTTTAGCAGAGAGAAATAATTTGTAAATTAAGAGAACGACTGCGTGGATAGAAAGACTTTTTAGCATTGAGAGATATACTTTTATCATGTAAAGAAATACTTTTAGCATTGAGAGAAAAACTTTTAGCATGTAAAGAAAGACTTAACATTGAGAGAAAAATTTATACATGGTAAGAAAGACTTTTAGCAGAGAGAAATACTTTTTACAATAAAAGAAAGACTGCATGAATAGAAAGACTTTTTAGCATTGAGAGAAAAACAGCATAGAGTACTTTTAGCATGGAATAAGATTTCTCAGGAGGCTTTAGGGATCTTTAACCATAATCATGCAAACTTCTATGCTATGTGATGCCATAATACTCTGATGTATTTGAAAACTACATTTATAATGAAATTTAAAAATACTGATCAGCTCAATGAGATGATAAATGAAAGATAGAGACAGTTGTGAACATACCTGAACTCAGACATACGATTACCATCCAAAATACAGCAAGAGAGGGCCAGGACCTCCAGTTTTGGTCAGTGGTGGGTGTTTCTTGATTTCTGTGTTAGATGAGAGGAGATATCATTGCAAATTGCAATCCACTGTGTTTGATACACTCTTAAAAATAAAGCTGACCTAAAGGTTTTTGGAATAGCAGCATTGTGAGTGACAGTATCAATTCAGCCAATTCAGGTCACTTTTCAACAGTATTTGAAGAAGTTAATTAGAAATGAGAACAGAGATATTTGATCATCTTCTAATCAGGCAGCAGGACAGAGTCATCACTGACATAAATAAACACAAATCATTAAAATATAGGCATTTTACTTCTTTCTGTTAAGTGGAAACAATCATATAGTGTTTTATTTCAAGTAAAACTCAAGTAATGTTAGTTAAGTAATATTACAGTGCTACCTTGAGATACGAGTTAAATTTGTTCTGTAACAGAGCTTGTAAGTCAGTCAACTCGTATATCAAACAAATTTCTCCCGTTTAAAATAACTGAAATAGATTTAATCTGTTCCAGTCCTGTAAAACATCCCCAAACAATCCTAAATTATGGAAAAAAGACATGTTTTGAATTACGAAACACATTTTTTACATTTAGCAGATGCTTTTATCCAAAGTGATTTACAATTGGGGGTTAGGTGCCTTGCTCAAGGGCACTTCAGTTGTGACCTGCCCTGGGATTGAACCGGCGGCCTTCAGGTCACCACACCAGATTCTTAACCACTAGGCCACGACTGCCCCTAATATACATATACATTTCAATAAATATTAGTGTAAAATAATTTTTGGGGAATTCTCGCTGTAGCATTTTAAATTTGCAAGGAATTCGATGGGCGCTGTACTGTGTATTACAGATGTGTAGGGCGCGCTGTACAGTAAAATCTCTCTTCTCCCATTTCAGCATCCGACTGCTGCCAAGAAATTCAGCAAATTGCTGAAGAATGGGATGCCATGGTTCGTTCTTTGCAGTTCAGTACAGTTTTCAGTTAGAAGCAGCAGCAAGTCTCCACATGTTCACAGCTGGCAGGCGCATACGCGGATGACGTGTCTGCACAAAATAATATTAACAGTATTTAACATAATTACTGTATGTATGTTATTAAAATGATCTAGATTTAAGAGTTTAAAGCGTTTTTACTATTGAATAGATTGGACTTGATTCTGAGGGTAACACGTGAGAAAGAATGAGATGCAGGTGTTGTGCTGCCCATACTGGACCTTTGTGCCAAAGCGCCAACTAACAGCAGCCACTCGTATCTTGGAATTTCGCTCAGATCTCAAACAAAAATATGGACGGAGTTGCAGCTCATATCTTAAAAAAAAAATTTGTATGTTAGTCTGCTCGTATCCCAAAGTACCACTATACTTAAAAAAAGGCTTAAACAACCCAGTGCAGGGTCAGAGTAACCTATGTTTGGGTAAGTCTTGACCCGGTTAGTTGGGTTATTTACTGTATATAACTGAGCAATGCTGGGTCAATTTAACCCAACTCATCGTTATCTCATTATGATATTGATATAGTGACACAACTTTGGGTTACAGAAATGACCCAAACTGGGTTGTTTTTAACCCAGCAGTTTTTAACATACCAATTTAGGAAGCAAACTTCAGACACCAAACACATCTACCCTGACCAACTATGCCTGGTGTAAGGAGACCATTGTTTCAGTGAACCATTTCTATAAAGAGCCATTTCTGTAGAGGAGATGTATGGGTGTGCAGAAGTTTTTGGAAGTTGAAAGAAACCTCCACAGGGTGCAAAGGTCCCTTGCCCTTGTGGGACCCCGAGGAAGTGTCTATTTTGAAGAGGAGTTTCTTTGAGGCACAGAGTGATTTGAATTCATGCTTGGATGTTCTTTTGTGTGAGACTTCATCCCACTCAATCGCTCGGGGATCTTAAGACAAATGCTTATGCCTGGCAAAGCGGAGAACGCTGGGGAGGAAAAAAAAAGGGAAAGCCAAATTCGTTTTCCAGTGTTATCCGTCGAAACAGTGAGTCAGTGTGTGTTGATGATTAGACAAAGTGCCTGTTCAAGCACATTTCCATCGAGATGGAGATCCTACATTAGTGTAGGGTCCGACCATCAAAACACAATTACAACAAAGCCACACAAAGAGCCTTTATCTCTGAATGTTTCCCATTTTACAAGCAGAGTCCTGTTATGAAACAAAGACACTGAGATGCTATCAGGTTCCTACACCCAGTTTTTGTAGCTTTGTCTGAAGGCCACCTACTTGGGGAGTGCATAGCACGTTTATGAAGCATATTTGGATATTAGACTTTCAGTGATGAGTTTGTGTAGAGTGGGCATACACCAATCAACCATATTAACCACCTGGACCTGCCACAGGGTCCATGCATCATTACTTTCATATTGTCTATGTGACACACAAAAGGGAGGAGTCATATGGAAGATGAAACCCTCTTCTTTATACTTCTTGCCTATTTTCAGCTGTTAATGAAAAATTCAGCTTCAATGCTCCTTTAATCTTTTTGGCACACAGTAAATTTGCCAGTGTTAAATCAACACTATTAGAGTTAAATTAACACTGAAAGTGTTAGATTTTGACACCCTCAGTGTTAATTTAACTCTAATAGTGTTGATTTAACACTGGCAGATTTACTGTGCATGAACCTTCAATCCTTTACTGATGTAACAGAACTGAGCACTCAGCTGTCCTGCTGATGGGTGTCTTCTTGTGGCATTTATCCGAGTTGTGAGATGAACCTACATGAAGTGCCTTCAGTGCTGTGCAGCCCTAAAAATAGTGATTTCTCAGAGACATAATCTAAATTTATTCAGCTGTAAATTGTAAGAATGTGTTATTATATTACAAATTAAGCATTTTCAGCTCATTTAAAGGGCTTGTTTATGAAAACCATCCACATTTTGCATTTATTTGATGTAATTGTTATATAAAACATCCTTACAATTTTTTGAAAAAACCTTGTATCTACACTCATTGTCCATTTTAGCTCCACTGATCATACAGGAGCACTGTGTAGTTCTACAATTACAGACTGTAGTTCATCTGTTTCTCTGTTTACTTTATTATCCCCCTTTAACCTGTTCTTCAATGGTCAGGACCCCCCACAGATCAGATATTATTTATGCTGGATCATTCTCAGCACTGCAGTGACCCTGATGTGGTGGTGGTGTGTTAGAGCTGCTGGAATTTTCAATTTAGTGTCACTACTGGACTAAGACCAAACTTATCCAGCCAACAGTGTCCTGTGAGCACCAGTGAAGGACTAGATGACCAACACAAACTGTGCAGCAACAGATGAGCTGCTGTCTCTGACTTTACAACTACAAGCTGGACCAACAAGGTATGTGTGTCTGAGTGGACACTGTTAAAAAACTCACCACTGCCACCAACACATCCTGACAAAGTCTACAGAGAAACAGATGAACTACAGTCTGTAACTGTAGAACTACACAGTGCACCTGTATGATCAGTGGAGACAATGAGTGTACATAAATGAGGTTTTATTGTTACGGTAATGAGAAATGTTAGATATTTAGACTATATTTAAGATTATTTCACAACTGAGAAACATGAATATATAAACCCAACAATGCCACAGTACAGAGATAATATCTGAAATGCAAATGCAAGACCACAAACTGAAACTGGCTTACACAGCATAAGGAAAACAAGTTACCTGTTCATGCCTAAAGCTTGTCTGGAAGCCATTTGGTCTACAGCCGAAATGGGAAACCTGTGGCCATGCTTTCCTGTAGTGACACATCAAAAAACACAGCTTTTCTCATTCACACTCATTTCAGCACAACCCACTGCTTTTAGCTCTGATTACAGCTGTACGGCCTTCGGTACACACCAACCTATCAGCTGTCCCACAGGTTAAACTGCAGGAAACTAAAACTATGCTTTTTTACTTCCTTCTAAATTCACAAACAGGTTGCCTTCCAGCTCAGTTACAGGTTGTGCTGGCCATGAATAATGCATGAGGCAAAGTGCTTACAGTAGCTGCTCAGGAGCACAATAAAACGTCAAAACATTTTAATTGGGAACACACACCGGTGCTGTAAATACCCTCACTAAAATCTGAGACAGAAATACATTAGCATAATTAAAGGAATCCCACCTGAAACAGCTGCACCGTTCTCTCAGCAGAAGCCCCTGCTCATCTCTGATGTTGTCGACAGCAGCTCAGGGACAGACGTGGTGTCATGGTGACAGGCCATGCTCTCCTGAGACAGGTCTCAGGTGACTAAAGGCTGTTACTCCACCCAGCAAAACAAAGGGGAGGGATAATAAGCCTGACTCGTCAAAAGATCAGAGACATTAAATAACAGCTGCATAACAGTATGACTGTAGACCTGCAGAGCATTTATAACAGATATGAAGCACTTTATTTATTTATTTAAATTTTATAATCCCTTATTAGTCCCACTGTGGGGAAATTTGACCTCTGCGTTGAACTCATTTGTGCAGTAATACACACACACACTAGCAGTGGGCAGCCCTATACACGGCGCCCAGGTAGCAGTTGGGGGTTTGGTGCCTTGCTCAATGGCACTTCAGTCATGACCTGCCCGGGGATTGAACTGGTGACTTTCCAAAGGTCACAAGACCAGATCTCTAACCACCAGGCCACGGCTGCCCCTTTACACTGTACACATTGATCCATCTATCCATCCATCCATCTATCCATCCATCCATCCATCCATCCATCCATCCATCCATGTCTATCTGTGCAATAACATGCTAACTTTGTTAAAGGTTGTGACTTTTAAAACAGATATGCTCATCTGTGTGGTGATGCAACAGCAGCAGTGGTTTTACAGAATTTGATTCTTATAAAGAGACATTAGTCACAAAACACCTGACACATGTGTAACTAACAATCCACCAATTACACATACATCACACATATGTTTCACTATTCACAAATACATATATTTCATTCTGTGTCTCATTGGCTTGCATTTTCTGAATACTTGTTTATGGTTTTCATATCTACATCATGATTTGGATGTGAAACTAAGTGCATTTATTTAAAATTTACTTATAAATAATTTTATATATAAATTTACATAGATTTAATATATACACACAAAGTCAAAAAAAAAATTAAAAATTATTTATAAAGTTCAAGTCATGCACCTATTTTCCATGACATATTTTTGTTAATTTCTTGTCTGTTTTTTTGGATTTTGAGACTTTCCTTTTGCATTTCTGCACCTGATCCACAAACACATACAGCCGCCCATCCACATTTGTAGCGAGCAAGCAAACAAGCTGCCGCTAGGGGCGCTGTTGTTTAGTTTCACTATTATTGTAGATGGCAGTGCTCCTAGATCATATAAAATAAAAACTCTGCTCTTCGTTTGTGCTGGACTGTGCTGCAGAATTCATCATTTATACTGCTTCTGTTTTAAAGATATATTAAAAATGCATTTTATTACTTGTGACGTCATGGAGGTCCCATAAGAGGCCAATTCGCAGCAAAATGGTCTTATAGATTATGGACTTCCTGTCAAATAGACTATACAGAATCAGGATAGGTAAACACACTTCCTCCACTCTCATCCTGAACACAGGGAATCCACAGGGTGCTGTACTGAGCCCCATCCTCTTCACCCTATTCACACATGACTGCACCCCCATACACCCACCAAACAGCATCATAAAGTCTGCAGACAACACTACAGTAGTAGGCCTAGTTTCAGACAGTAATAAGAGGGCCTACAGCAGGGGTGGGCAACTCCAGTCCTGAAGGGCCGGATTCCTGCAGAGTTTGCTGATCTATCTGATCAAACACACCTGATTCAACTAAGCAGGCAATTAGCAGGTTTAATTGTATTGTCAGAGCAAAAACATCACCAAACTGTGCTGGACACCGGCCCTCCAGGGCTGGAGTTGCCTACCCCTGGCCTACAGGGATGAGCTGAAAAGATTAATAGCGCTTTTCCACCAAAAGAAGTCTGGTTCTTGAATGTTTATTTAACACAAATGTATGGAAACTACACAGTAAATCTGCCAGTGTTAAATCAACACTCTTGGAGTTAAATTAACACTGGTGGATTTACTGTGTAGCTTACACTAGCTAGTTAATGTGTGCTAACTTTACCAGCATTCATATGTATTTATAAAAGCACACAGTGGACATATTACTTATATTTTAAACTTTATAGGCTTTGTTAAACACCCTGAGAAGAAGAGGTCTACTTTATGCACACAAACATGAGTGCAGCTATTGTGCTATGCAAGCATTCTTGACTTCTCCAATGAGCAGTCCATGAGCAATTTTTGGCTGTCCTGGGAGTATTTTAACTACATCTGTCATCATGTTGGTGCTGTATAGTGAAGGAAAAAACATCCTGTTTGCATGTTACAAGAACATCAACATCCAGAAGGAGCTGATGTGTGAGCTGCATTGCTGGAGTATTTTAACTCGACCTGTATGTGCTTTAAATAAATTGAACTTTACATTATTTACATTGTCCTAATTTTTATACCTATACACCCACTGTATTCTGTTTATAGTTTAGTTATCTGTTTATATTTAGCTATTTCCTGCCTTCGGCACAGTTAAAAAAGCACTGACTGTATATATGTACCAACAGAACACAGTTGTAGTAGAAAAGGTGGTTGTTTATGTAAATACACTGCAGTAACCTGTACAGTTATAAGAACTTTGTACAACATTTTTAAAAAACACAAAAAACAAACGTGTACGGTATGTAGTTATTTAAAAAATAATTCAGTCTATTTAGCATTGCTGACTCCCTCTGTACAATTAGACATGCCCACAGATGTCGTCATGGTTATTGCCAAAATAAAACCTACTATTCTTTGGTACCTGCTGTGAACAAACTTTTCAGGTTCCCAAACCTATTTTTTGTTTGTGGAAATGCATTGAATGGTTCAAAATTAGCTTTGCAAACCAGAACAGTGCTGGTTTCTCACTTAACACCTCCCTCAACACGTTAGTAACTTACAGGTGAAAATGGACTGCTGGCCAAATTGCAGTCCAGAATCCATTTGAGAGAGTGACAGCGGCGACGGCCAATCACACATTAGCAAGAAACCAATTGGCAGAGCCAATCGATGAGCTTGTGGCAGCCTAAAGGGAAACCGGCTTGGATTTCAGCTGGGACTCCATTTAATATAGCGTAACATCTCACTCAAGCAAACCAAACGGAATAGGGGGAGGGCGAGACTAGTTTGTGAACGAAACGCTTCTCGAGTACAACAAAATCCTGGATGTTTGTGAAATTCCGCCCGGACGTTCTTTTTAAGTCTCAAAAAGAGGACATGTCCGAGTAAAAGAGGACATCTGGTCACTCTGCCTAACACCTCATTTGTGGTAAGCAGAGCACAACAAAGGCTGTATTTTCTGAGGAAGCTGAAAGTGTCATGGGCCTGACATGAGCTAGAGGGTGGAGTCAAGCACTCTCTGGAATGCGTCCCCATCTGAAGAAAAGTACCTGTATGCTTTGCTTCTGGGATGGAATCAAGTGTAGAGATGGGAGCGCAACTAAAAAATAATGGAAAAACATCCCCAAAGACACTAAACAAAACAATAAAGCCACAGCTGGGGGTGAATGAGTGCAGTGGAGGTGGAAAGACGTGGTGCACATATGCTTCCGTTGCACTCAGAGGAAGTGGGAAAAAAGCTCTGGAAAAAAAAAACTTACATCAAGGGTGCTAAGGCATAGGCTTTAACCTTTCCAGAGGTGTGCCGACCTACCTGGTGTCTTCTCATGCTTGGCAGGTGCAGTACCTCTCCAGGGGAGGCTCTACAGAGCCCTAGCACCACTTGAGGGGGACTGTGGGGGAGTAAGCCTCCATGCCGAAACTCTACTTCGGCAACGGGAGGTTATGGCAACCCACTGAATGCCAAAATGGGGAGGAGGACAAGTCTGACAGTTCTGCTTTTTTTTATAACTTCACTGGCCATAATTAAGACTAATTAAATAATAAATACCAGTATTTATTATAGATTTATAAAAAACCACAAACCTCAAGCACTGTAAACGTCTGCTGCTTATGTAAATATTGCAGATTGTGATGTGTTTTGCTGTTTGGGAAGTTGTTTCATTGTGCTCATGTATAATGACAATAAAAATGATCTTATCTCTCTTATCTATAGTGCAGGCCTTAGTCCATGCTTCAGACCAGGCTTCAGTTCTGGTCTCAGTGCAGATCTCAGACCATTCTTTAGTCCAGGCCTCAGACTGAGCCTCAGTGCAAATCTCAGATCAGCCTCAGGGAACATCTGCTTTCATGCTGTTATATAATATTCTGCCTTTGGAGAACTAAAGGGTAGAAAATGTTTGGACTCAGTTAAGTTCAAGGACTCTAACAAGCAGATTACACAACTGTAATAGTTCATTTTATAACATCTCTCTCCACTGTTCCCCAGATCTGTAAAATCTCAGTCTAAAGGAGACAGGAGACAAATGAAAGCCAGCTATAAATATTCCGAAACTTTTCGAAACATTATTTAATACATTATTTCACTGTAGACAAGCATTCAGAAAAGAAGAAGTCATTAGGGCTGCAGTCACTAAGAGAATGTCTAAATGACTTCAACTATTCTTTACTACATAAATTATTTAGTTAAAAGAGTGCAAAAAACAAGGTCATATATTCATTTGTAGTAAACAGAGTGGCATCCTTTATACGCACTCTGAGTTCCAGAACATTTTTTTCATTAAGTAGGAAGAAAGTTTTAATGAATTAGTTTCCTAAACTGTCCACAATTAACATTTGAATGCAAACTTATTCTAACATTAATTGCATCAGGCACCACTGTCTTCACTACACCTTTTTATTCAACAAAGAAATGTATGTGAAGGTTTTTATACAGTATATATAT
>BRDA01088929.1:10805-23383 GCA_036984385.1 Crenuchus spilurus
GACGAGAAAATTTTACGACCTACTAGAACCGGTGAGTCAAAGTCCCACAACCGTTAGAAGGACATCGGAACCGGTAGAAGTACATCACGTTGTTAAGTAACAATGAAAAGTAGTCTGTGTGCAGCTTATATAACAGTGTAAATTTATTCTTCCCTCAAAATAACTCAATATACAGTCATTAATGTCTAAACCACTGGCAACAAAAGTGAGTCCACCCCTAAGAGACTACACCCCTAAATATCCAAATTGAGCACTGCTTGTCATTTTCCCTCCAAAATATCATGTGACTCGTTAGTGTTACTAGGTCTCAGGTGTGCATAGGGTGGAGGTGTGTTCAATTTTGTAGTACAGCTCTCACACTCTCTTTAACTGGTCACTGAATGTTCCAACATGGCACCTCATGGCAAGGAACTCTCTGAGGATCTTAAAAGATGAATTGTTGCACTACATGAAGATGGCCAAGGCTACAGGAAGATTGCCAACACCCTGAAACTGAGTGGCCAAGATCATCCAGCATTTTAAAAGAGCAGGGTCCACTCAGAACAGACCTCGCGTTGGTTGTCTAAAGAAGCTGAGTGCATGTGCTCAGTGTCACATCCAAATGCTGTCTTTGAAAGATAGACGCAGGACTGCTGTCAGCATTGCGTCAGAGATTGAAGAGGTGGTGGGTCAGCCTGTTAGTGCTCAGACCATACGCCGCACATTACATCAAATTGCATGGCTGTCACCCCAGAAGGAAGCCTCTTCTGAAGTCTGTACACAAGAAAGCCCGCAAACAGTTTGCTGAAGTCATGTCTGAAGACATGTCTGCTGAAGATTATGATTTATCACGAATGTATATTTAGTAGACCAGAGGAGGATGGGTCTCCCATGTGAGTCTGGTTCCTCCCAAGGTTTCTTCCTCCAGTTCTGAGGGAGTTTTTCCTTGCCACTGTGGCTGTTAGCTTGCTTACTGGGGATTAGGGATTAAGGACTTGGTGTTTATTACTAACCCTGTAAAGCTGCATTGTGACATCAGTTGTAAAAAGCGCTTTATAAATAGATTTGATTTGATTTGACTTGGATTACTGGAACTATGTCCTATGGTCTGATGAGACCAAGATTAATTTGTTTGGTTCAGATGGTCTCAAGCATGTGTGGCGGCAATCAGGTGAGGAGTACAAAGATAAGTGTCATGCCTACAGTCAAGCATGGTGGTGGGAATGTCATTGTCTGGGGTTGCATGAGTGCAGCAGGTGTTAGTGAGTTGAACTCCAATATGTACTGTGAAATAATGAAGCAGAGCATGATCCCCTTGCTCCAGAGACTGGGTCGCAGGGCAGTGTTCCAGCATGATAATGACCCCAAACACACCTCTAAGACGACGACTGCCTTAGTAAAGATGCTGAGGGTAAAGGTGATGGACTGGCGAAGCATGTCTCCAGACCTAAACCCAATAGAACATCTCTGGGGCATCCTCAAGCGGAAGGTGGAGGAGCGCAAAGTCTTGAATATCTGCCAGCTCCGTGATGTTGTCATGGAGGAGTGGAAAAGCATTCCAGTGGCAACCTGTGAAGCTCTGGTAAACTCCATGCCCAGGAGAGTTAAGGCAGTTCAGGAAAATAATGGTGGCCACACAAAATACTGACACTTCAGGAATTTTCTCTAAGGGGTGTACTCACTTTTGTTGCCAGTGGTTTAGACATTAATGGCTGTATATTGAAATATTTTGAGGGAATAATAAATTTACACTGTTATTTAACACAGACTACTTTTCATTGTGTCAAAGTGTCATGTTGTCAGTACTGTCCCATGAAAAGATATACATAAATATCTGCACAAATGTGAGGCGTGCACAAATTTGAGGGGTGTATATATATTCCTTTCAATCTACTGATTTTTTGGTGAAAAATGTTTCAGTTATTCATGTACAGGTATATATATTGCAAGACTGCATACTTAGCTTGGTCCATGCTAATTGGTGTTCATAACCTACAATTACTTGTTAGCTACATGAGCCTTGTAGCTATAGTGTAAAACTAAAAAAGCAATCTTAGAGGGGGCAAGCATTTCTACAGATCAGGGGTGAGCTGGAGGGTAGTGGTGGGGGGTTGAGGTGAGGGATGAGCTGATGAGTCAGCAGGGGGAATCTGTTGATTCAGTAAGTATCACTTTAAAACTTTTGGTACGACATCTCAGACAGCAGAATCAATTTCCCACATTAACCTCCACTGCTGAGAGCGATTCAGGTACTGATCCTAACATTGTGTGTGTGTGTGTGTACCCAGTTCTGACCAGCTGTGCTGACAGGTTTAGAGTAACTGTTGACTCAGAATGAAGTTACAGACCCTCCACCTGTATTAATGTCAAACTTTGGGAGGAACCGGATTGACATGGGGGACCCATCCTTCTCTGGTCAACTAATTATAAGTTATCCTATGATGCTGTTGTAGTGTTCATGTGTACTGATATGGTGACAGTAGTGAAACAGGAATAATAATAATAACAACAACAATAGTAGCAGCCATTGAAGTCCATATAAGCTTGAATGTAGTCAGTAGTGTAGGGCATCTGGAGCAGGTCACAGTAGTTGGTTGTTGGTAGACAGCTGATCTAAGGTGGCATCATGCAGAGATAGTATTCAACCTTCCATCAGCGTTGGACCAGACTGGTGGGCAATCACTCACTCGAAAAAAGACAAAGATGGAATTAGTTCTGTTTGGGTTTATAGAGCACAGGGATTATGAGACTTGTCAGAGTGTGGTTAATGACTCTGGCAGAACTATCTAGAACAGCCTACCTAAAAGGAGAGAGACAGAACGTAAACAGGCATGGGAGCTCCCCGAGACACTGCCTAAAAGGAGAGAGCCTCCCTCCGCCCCACTGTCAACAGTGTATCACACAGCATCAGAAACCGCATAATAAATGCTGTTAGAAATGACTGATATCTCTCTCTCTCTCTCTCTCTCTCTCCAGCCTGGGTTGGTTCTCTCTCTATGGGGATGATCTTTTTCTGTTCTCCCATTGTGAGTGTATTCACTGATTTGCTGGGCTGCAAGATCACTGCGGTGGGCGGAGCCACTGTTGGACTTGTTGGGCTGCTGGCTAGCTCCTACGTCAAGTAAGCACACCATCATTAGCATCATCATGTTGATAACACTTTATAACTTTCATTAATAACTCATTAACTAATGATTAATAACTGAACAAATCATTAGTTCATGAGAATTTAATTAACAAATGATTTACTAATGATTTGTTAACATTTACAAAAATAAATACAATCATTATTAACTACATGAACTGTGATTTATAAACATTTGTTCATGTTCAAATTCTTATGAACTAATGATTTGTTCACAGTTATTAATCATTAGTTAAGGGCTTATTAATGAAAGTAATTATAAAGTGTTACCACTATGATTCACAACCATCATGACCATCATTATCATCAACATCTTCATCACAACCATCATCATCATCATCACCATCTTTATCACAACCATTATCACCATCATCATCTTCTCCATTGCTATCACAACCACCATCACCATCATTATTATCATCACCATCTATATCACAACTATCATCACCATCATGATCATCAGCATCATCACTACCATCATCATCACCTTCATCATCATCATTATTATCACCATCATAATTGCCATCCTCAGCGTCATCATCACCATCACTATCACAACCATCATCAGCATCATTACCATCATCACCATCATCATTGCCATCATCACCACTATCATCAAAATCATAAGCATCATCTTCATCATCACCTTCATCAGTGTTATCACCACCACCATCATCATCATCATCATCATCAATATCATCATCAGAAATATGGAAGGACTCATCTCGCTCTCTCTTTCTGTGTCTCTGCAGGTCTCTAGGCCCTCTGTACTTCACTTATGGAGTTGTGTTTGCATGTGGCTGCTCATTTGCGTATCAGCCCAGTCTGGTGATTCTTGGTCATTATTTTAAACGTCGTCTTGGACTTGTTAATGGGATCGTAACAGCAGGCAGCAGCGTCTTCACAGTGTCTCTTCCGCCACTGCTGTCAGGCCTGCTCGTCCGAATCGGACTCCAAAATACACTGCGGGTCATGTGTGTGTTTGTGTTTGTGCTGATACTGGCCGGGCTGACCTACAGGTCTGTTTTTATTTGACTTTATTAGAGTTATTGTATCTGTAATATCTATATATAGTTACTGTCACCCACAACTGGACACCAGAGCTCAGTAGTCACCCAGATAACTCAAAACACATCACCAGATCCATCTAATATGACTTACTGTCAATTCTAAACAAAAAAGAGCTGTAAAACTTATTCTTGTTTTTATTCTTATCCTTTTTTAATTAAAAATCATTCTTATTCTGTTATTTTAATTTTATCATTATGAAATTATATATATAGATATAAGATAGTTAGATATGATTTTTATTATAAAAAATATACATAATAATAATAATCATCATCATCATCATCATCATCATTATTATTATTATTATTGCAGTTAAACCTTATATTTATTTTGATGTTATTAATATACTTTTAAAAAGTTCTATACTTATGTTTGTTCTGTTTGATTTGTGTGTGTGTTTCAGGCCTCTCCTGCCTCGGCCGGTCAGCAGCAGTAAAGCAGCTGGAGGCTGTTCTGCTCTCCACAGAGTCTTTAACGTCCAGATCTGGAGGAGTCTCGGATACAGAATCTGGGCTTTTGGAATTCCAGCAGCTCTCTACGGATACTTTGTACCTTACGTTCACCTGGTGAGCTTTACATAGTGTGTGTGTGTGTGTGTGTGTGTGTGTGTGTGTGTGTGTGTGTGTGTGTGTGTGTCATAGTGAGTGCAGAACAGTATGTGTGATGTAAATAAGCTCCACATGGGCTTGTTCACAGTTAGCTGTTGTGGTCAGGCTGTTGTTTTAACTCTGAGACCCAAAACTCTGCAGCAGAGCGTCTGGAGATGGGAGATCTGAGCCCACCAGACAAACACAAACACAGAGAATCAAAACATGACCCACACACACAGAGCTCCATCTGAGAGCTGAACTGGCCATATGACACCTTGTGGAGCTTTTCAGAGATTAGGAAGCCTTAATAAAATAAAATGTATTATATATCATTTACAATATGTATTATTGTCATACTGATCAGTGAGAGGATGGGGACACACATACGCAGATCAGTGAGCACACACATACGCAGATCAGTGAGCACACACATACGCAGATCAGTGGACACACATGTGGCATCATGATGCTGGCTCAACATGACAGAACCCAGGAGTGTGAGAACAATCTGTAATAAAAGAAGAGAAATCCTTTATGGCCCCTTTGAACAGGTGAACAGATCAGAGCTCGTCCTCAGTGTGAACTCTGCTGAGTTGGCTCTTTGTGTTGAATAAACGCTGAGCTGCTGATGGCCCAGCAGGAATCCAGACACTTGAACAGTTCCGAAAAACACACCAAGACGGATCTGAACCAGCCTCAATAACAGAAATGGCAAATCTAAATAAACATTGACCTCTCTGACCAACCTGGCCATCAAAAACACATCAGCTCTGTAATAAAAAACTGTCTGCTCACTCTGAAAATGGACCTGGTTCAGACCCGGTGTGATACGTGTCACAGTTTAACCTCTTAGAAATGTTAGTGTTTCTCCTTCAATATGATTTGTAATATAATAACATGCTGAACACTGGTGAACTGCAAAGCAATGAAGGAGCTTTATGTAGGAGCCTGTCTCAGACAACCCTGATACTGTTCTGATGATCTGAATATGAAGTACATGGTATTGTGTTATATTGCAGTGCAATTAGAGGAGAAGAAGTGCCTAAAGGGTTAAATTGAGCCCAGCTGAGTCATTACACTTCTCCTCCTCTGTGTATCTGTTTATTTTGCGTTGGTTTTTTTCTTCTCATTTTTCAGTCAAAGGTCAGTGGTCGGATTCACGTGCCTGACTGTGACGTAAAGATTTTTGGAAAGTTTACTCAGTGGTAGAGCGTGGTTCCAAAGTCTTGCAGAGCTCTGTAGGGTTTTATACTGCAGATGTGCTGACTATTTTAATAACACAGAATAATGTGTTTAATAAAATAACATTTAATAATATAGTCAAATGATTAATACAGTATTATTACATCCAGTATATTAATCATTATTAAATTGTGTTTTTATCTCAGTTTATAAATATTGACGTGACTCAACATATGACATGAACTAAACTTTCATGAATTAAACATGATGATCTTAAGCTCATATTCATGTGAAATAAAATATTTATTTAGTCAATAAGAATCTTCAGCCTGAACTTCTTTATATGGATATTAGGTTACTGCAGGACAACCACATCACTTCTGCTGTCTGTCCACTTCATACTTTTGCTTTTTTCAAAATAAAAGTGCAGAACCTGGTGAAATAAAAATAATGAAAATAAGCACTGTTTAATAAAATTCAGTATATCAGTATGTTCATGGCACTTATTCTTATAGAATTCAATTCAATTCAGTTCTACAGTCACCAGCAGAAATACACATTAAAGATCAAAGGTCAGTGAGTGTAATCTGAACCCAGGAATGTTTTCTAGGTCAAATCTAGAACAAAAGCAGGACTCTTGAGCTGTCAGTGATAAGATAATCTTCAACCATAACAGTCCCTACACACCGTAAAAGTGCAGCAGTAAATGTACAGAACAGTGTGTGTGTTGTGCAGCCTTGTGCAGGTCTAAAATTTTGTCCTTGTTGTCCTTAGAAAGCTCTTTGGAGTGTGATTGATTGAGAGTGTGGACAGTTGCCTTTCACAGACATAACAAGTTCAAACAGGTGCAATTAATACAAGTAATTAGTGCAGAATAGGAGGGCTTCTTAAAGAACTAACAGGTCTATAAAAGCCAGAATTCTCGCTGGTGGTTTATTGACCAAATACTTATTTTCCACCATAATTTACAAATAAATTCTTTAAAAATCTTACAATGTGATTTCCTGGATTTTTTTCTCATTTGTCTCTCATAAGTGTACCTATGATGAAAATTACAGACCTCTCTCATCTTTCTAATTAGGAGAACTTGCACAATCAGTGGCTGACCAAATACTTATTTCCCCCAATGTATTTAGTTCTGAGCTCTGAGGGTAGAAATGTTTAGTGTTTTTTCGCAATGTATCAGCACATCTGAAAATAGTTTTTTGAAAGTTTAGAGCAGATTTAATGAAAATATAGACTTATGACACTCTTACTGTTTTGGCCATTTTTTTGCCGAGTCTGGACTGAACAAATGCCTGTGTAACACTTTGGAAAAAAAATCATTTTAGATGATTTAGGGTGTAATTTGTGAAAAAAGTCAAGGCATGTCAGACTACATTAGAGTGTCTGAAAAACCCTCAGGCTCCAGTGAGTTAATAACTGTTCTGTTTTCAGATGAAGCACGTGGAGGAGCGCTTTGGAGCTGATGCCAATAAAGAGGTTCTGCTGATGTGTATCGGCATCACATCTGGAGTCGGACGTCTCATCTTTGGTCGTGTCGCCGACTGTGTACCTGGAGTTTATAAGGTGTACCTACAGGTGAGACACACCGACACTCAGACATGTTTTGTTGATTTTTAAAATACTATGTAGATGGTATTTGATTCACGTGAATCATGTGACCACGTGAGGTGAAATATTAGAGGAAGTGGCGATCAGGAGTTTTGACACTAAAGCTGAACTTGTGCACTGTTGTTTCTGAGTTGAGTGAGCTGTGTCTGACTGAAACGTGAAGCTACATCAGAGCTACTACAGAGATCATTAAAAATAAATCTACACTCTAGCACATAGCAGCTGTATGACGAGAGTCATCTGAATGGTGCACACTTCCATATTTGGATCTAAAGCTCTGGTGGCTATGCTGAGTCAGGTTTGTTCAGTGTGACTCAATAAAACAGAAGTGAATCTGTGTTCTCATCATCCACCAACTACCGGTTCTCTCTGGCTTCCTGCAGCTCCATCAAACCTTTTATTAAACTAATGTCTTTTATACAGCAGCCTTACAGAACCCCTCAGACCGTTCTCTTTCTCTCTCTCTCTCTCTCTCTCTCTCTCTCTTTCTCTCTGTAGGTGACCTCATTCCTGGTCATTGGTGTGATGTCAATGATGATTCCTCTGTGTTCAGAGTTTGGAGGTCTGATTGCTGTGTGTCTGTTGATGGGTTTGTTTGATGGATGTTTTATTTGTATAATGGCTCCAATCGCCTTCGAGCTTGTCGGCTCTCAGAATGTTTCTCAGGCCATCGGCTTCCTGCTGGGCATGATGTCTGTGCCCATGACCGTCGGACCTCCTATTGCAGGTACATGTGAGAGACATTACATGAATGTGGTTGCTGGTGCCAGAGTGCCCTCTACTGTCCATCGGATGTAATAACTGTCTGTGATGAGCTTTTAGAGATGTCTGCTTATTATCAACACCACCCAGAGCTGTGCTGAATCAGTGTGTGTGTGTGTGTGTGTCTTAGGTTTCCTGAGGGACCGGCTGGGCAACTATGACGTGGCATTTTACTTAGCAGGAATCCCTCCGATCATAGGGGGTGCTGTGCTGTGTTTGATCCCATGGGTGGAGCAGAGGGCAAAGAGGAAACAGAAGCAGAAAGATCAGGACATAACTCAGAACATGCTGCAAGAGAAACCAGGACAGCACAAAGACACAGAAAAAACAGAGAGTCCAGAATCAGTCATATAATTAATATGTAGTCAATAACAAATACAAATCTATGCAGACAAATCTGATCTCACACAAACAACCATCTACTGTCCATTTATTTGATTTCTCTATGAGACAGGTATACTCATAAGCCAAAACGTTATGACCAGCATGCTGTCAGTGCCACAATAATCAACAAGTCATGGACTCTGAAAGTTTCCAATGGTGGCGTCAAGAACAATAAGATCAGACCTGCAGTTGTAGCACATTCTCCAGATGATCATATTGGATGCCACTGTGGAACCACCACAAGCCTTTTACATTTCAGAAATGCTCTGATCTGTCCTTTAAACCTCCCCATACCTCCACATCCAACACCTCGTCTACAAGAACCTACTGTCTAATCTCCTCCAGACCTAATCAGATATAATCAACACATCATCTGATAATGGTCATAATGTTCTGGCTCATCAGTATTGTATACAAACATTCTGAAGCACAGACTGAATGTAAACACTAAAAATAAGCAGCATTAACACCAAAAAGAGGGAAGTAATCAGACATATCAGACCTAAATGTTCTGTCAGAGCTATGCATCATTTGCCTGTAATGTTACCTCAAAATTTTTAGTTTTACAGCAGGAATCAGACAGACAACAGGAAAAATTGTATGCATCAGGTATCAGACAGGAAAATTCAATTATACAGCAATAATTAGAGAGAAAACAGGAAAACTCTGAGATATACAACAGGAATCAGACAGGAAACAGGAAAAATCATATGCATCAGGAATCAGACAGAAAAACTGAGGTATACAGCAAGAATCAGATAAGAAAACTCAGTTATACAGCAGTAATCAGAGAGGAAACAGGAATTCTCTGAGGCATGCAACAGAAATCAGACAGAAAAACTGAGTTATACAGTAGTAATCAGAGGAAACAGGAAACAGCAAACAACTGAGTTGTATATCAGGAATAAGACAGGAAACAGGAAAAGTCTTATACAGTAGGAATCAGACAGGAAACAAATCTCAGAACTATACAGCAGGAAAAAGGAAAACACTGAGCTATATATCAGGAAACAGTAAAACTTAGAATTATACAGCAGGAATCAGAAAGGAAAAGAGAAAACTCAGAATTATACAGCAGGAAATGGGAAAATGCTAAGCTATACAGCAGGAATGAGACAGGAAACAGGAAAACTCAGATTTATACAGCAGGAATCAGACAGAAAACAGGAAAGCACTGAGTTATGCAGCAGGACACGGAAAGGAAACAAGAAAACTTGAAGAAAACGGAAACTCACAAGGGAAATCTTTTTTTTCTGGTGCTTTATGATGTCATACACATCTTTTTGCCTGTTGAGTTTGAAAATGCTGGGCTAAAAATACCCATACATGACAATTTTTTACACTAGAAATGTTTAGATGCGTGTTTACTGTAATTCTGCAGAGTTTAATTGATTCATTAGATCAGGTGAAGAAATTGGGTGAAAATGATTGGCCAGAGAAGAAACTCTGGGTGTGATGTTTTAGCAGAAATATTAAGTCCAAGATAACCATTTTCATTAGATTATAAAGATGATAAATATTATACACATAATAAAGACACATCACTTTAAATCATCTCAGCTGGTCTGACTCCTGTGAGTCAAGTTAGTGCACAAACTCAGTTAAACACAACTCCCAATTATCCAAGCCCCGTCCACAAATTTCTTACTTTACAGCTCTGCCTACAAATGTCTTATTTTGTTGCTTCACCTACAGTGTTATATTTTCACAGCTCCTCCCACAAAAGTCTTATTTTGCAGATCTATCAACAGGTGTGATCTTTCTTGTATAGCTCCACTCACAAATTAGTTCTTTTGTGGTTTGTGGGCAATTGTGGGTGTGGCTATGTAAAAGCACATGGATATGGCTATGTAAGAAGAAATTTGTGAGCCTGGCTATGTAAGAAGAGATGAATGGACATGGCTATTGAAGAAAACATTTGTGGGCGCAGCATGTATGCAATACTTCCTAACTCAGTATTTAATATCACAGTGTCAGTACTAATTAGTGTTTATATCAGTGTGTGAAGTGTTTCTTTAACTAAACTAGCTGTTATGTTTGTAATGTTTTTATTTTAGACTTACAGTTAATAACAGAGTTAATAATAGAGCATTATTCTGTGCTTTGCACTGTAGTTCTGGATGTGAAGGTTCAGATGTTATTTTTGACTGAAAAGTTTTAATAGTTTATAAACACACAGCGGCCTTTTCAGGAAAGAAGTGCCAAAGTTCACTATATACTCCACACTAGTCTCTTCTCCACTGCAGGACCCAACTGTTCTGAAACAGGTCCAGTTTCCACATGGACCCAGTTCAGTTCCATTAGGTGAGATATGTAATCTCAAGATTCCTCTTATTGTATCCATCCATCTTCAACTCTTCCAGTGGAACTGTTTTTACAAGTAAGCTGGTTCTGTCCAAAATAACAGATGTTCTGCTTCTCTGGACTGAAAACTTTGATTCTCTTAGTAGTCTCCTGTCCTACTGTATTGTCCAGATAAAGAGCCACCGTCTGGAACTATTGTAGTCTTAGTTTTACATCTGAGGATCTTCTCCAGCTCCTTAATCCTGGTTCTGCTGAGTGTCAGTCTGGCTTTACTGGTTCCAGTTTTATTCATGACTGACCCATGTCGACAAAACTGTTCTGATATCAGGGTTCTGTCTATTAGTAGGTAGTTTATCAGAACCAGAGCAGACGGACCATTCGGTTCCACAGTGGAGAAGGTTCTGATCTGTACGTTCTGCAGTTCTATTGTTTTAATGCCTTAAAGAAGCTTCTCACTGATGTTTTTATTTATTTATGTTTTATTTTAAAAATCTTCCATAATTCTATAACATAACAATAATATTCTGTAATTCTATAACATAACAACACACATTCATGTCTGCAGTGGATCAGAGCAACTCAAACCAACTGAGTAAAACTGATGTTAGGGTTTGTTCACCTTTTTATTTGTTTTTTACCGTTTATTCTGATGATGTCAGTAACTGTAAGTTTATAATCTACCTCAGTTGATGAAGTGGCTGAGATGAGATTCATTCACTGTCACAGCGGTCCTACAGCTCCTCTTTACTTTTAATCTTTTTTAAAACACTTTTAAGAGAGAAGGATCACTGTGAGAACCCAGACCTGTAAAAGAACCCATATCATTCACTTCTTTTAATGTTTATCTACTAAAAATACCCATAATTATTTTTTACATCACCATCTCCCATCAAAGAGTCTGTCCTTGTTGCTGTGCCTTTAAGAGTGAAGTGTAAATAAGCTCTGTTCTGATTGACTGTGCCTCTTTTAAAATACAGCTGAAGCAGAAACATGAAAGGGAGTGAGGCTAAGCTCGTATAGACTGAAACGTGTTGGTTTCTGGGACATCACAGAAACAGGAAATTCTAAACAGGCTATTTTTGTGCCTTTAAGACTGATATGTAAATGAGCTCAGTTCTGATTGGCTGTACTGCAGCCCAGGCTGAAACACCTGAGGCAGGGATACGCTTCTATAGGCTCAAAATGTGTTGGTTTCTGTGACATCACAAAAACAAGAAATTCTAAACAGGCCGTTTTTGCTGTTCTGCAAAGTTTTGGAACGTTAATGTCTGTATGTGTTACTTCAGACTTTTCATTTTAAAAGTGATAAGTTTTTATGATATGGGCCCTTTAAAAGTCTTTAGTGTTGACAATCCCAGTAAGCGAGTGAATAAAGGAGCTGCAGATGCTTTAAAGGAATAAAAACCTCAAATTGGAGACATGTAAGATTCAGTCATTCTATATTATTTCTATTAAAATACAAACCGGATTCCAAAAAAGTTGGGACACTAAACAAATTGTGAATAAAAACTGAATGCAATGATGTGAAGATGGCAAATGTCAATATT
>BRDA01088953.1:0-10519 GCA_036984385.1 Crenuchus spilurus
TACCAGGAGCATAGCTCCAGATGGTATCGCTCTTAGATTCAAAGGTTCTCTCAAGCTTCTCCACCACGGCAAGGTAGCGATCTCAGGAGAAGTATGACTATTGTTCAGTTCTTAAAGCTGCAGGTCTGGATTTAATTAAGAATGAGGAGGTAGAAGACCTATGACACAAATGAGAACAGACTAAATTACAAAACTGCTTTGGCCTTCAGTGATTTGCAGGTTCTGAAGAGGACATTTGGTTCTACATAAGGTCAGATATTACTGCTAACAAACAATATTTCCATAATCCTAATATAGATGCTTTATATACAGCTTTGTACATACTAAAGACAAAAACTTGTATATACACACCACTAAAACACACACGTATAGTTACTGCTGGTGCTTTGGTGCCTTGTAATATGATAGCACTGTCATGTCAGTACAGCCTCTTAAATTACAAGTGTTAAATTTATAGGAACTTTATTTTATAAAGTCTTATTTTATAGTCTCATCTGCTTATAAAAACTGGAAGTTGATCTACTGGTACATGAAAACCTAGAAGACAAGTGTGAATAGAACCCATTTAGTAAACAAACCATAAAAACGCAGATGTACACTCTCGACAGAGGATAAATTTACTTATTTCAATTTGAAAGTAAATAAAATGTGTAATTTTGCCAGAAGTGTCCAGAATTTTTATGTACGAAAGTATCCCAGTGAGCATAACTAGCAATTACTCATCTCTGCTACACAGGAGAATTGTGTGTGCATGTGTGTGAAACATTGGTACAATGCTGACACTACGTTAAGTGTAATCTGAAGACACCAGCTGCACAACACACCTGCTTATCTTCCCCAAAGAGGGACTGGGCCGTCAGCTCGGGCCGATCGATCCATCCTGCTTTCAGCAAGGCCATAAACAGGGCTGTACAGCCTGAAAGCTGTTTGCTGTAACGTCTGCACATCTGTCCGCTCAAGACCAGCAGCGCAAACGTGATAACAAGACGTTCCCACCGAAAACCTTTTCCAATCAAGAATAAATGGCTCGACTATCCACTTTTCTGAGAAACTTCACCCAAACTTTACTGCAAGCGAAACAGTGAGTCAGAGTGCCGAATGAAAGTGAAAGTGCACAATCATTGACCAATGATGAAACTGACCAAGCATTTAACCCATCTATGCTGCCCACCACTTTAAATGTGGTGCCCGGGGAACAGTTGGGAGTTTGGTGTCTTGTTCAAGGGCACTTCAGTCACGTCCTGCCAGGGCCAGATTTTACCGGCGACCTTCCAGTTCATGACAAAGAGACCAACAAATCCGACTACTCACATTCATGTCACATGACCATGTATCAGATACTTATCTGCTCTAGGACCACACATGAAAGTGTCTCAAATCTGATTGGAAGAAATGGGATTTGACATGTTCACACATGTAAATTTGACTCATTTGTTTTCCATTGTGCTGTGTTTTGTACTAATTGTTTTGAGAAAGGCACTGTGGTGCAGATGTAATTCTACATCCCAACTAATGCAGCCATGGCCTGTTGGTTAGGGGTCCAGTCTTGTCACCTGAAGGTCATTTGTTTGACCACCTGGCAGGTCATGACTGAAGTGCCCTTAAGCAAGGCACCTAATTCCCAACTGCTCACCAGGTACTGTGGAAAGGGCTGTTCATGGCTTCGGGCACGTTTGCTCATTGAACCCTAGTGTTCACTAGTGTGTGTTCACTTTGTGGAGGTCACTTTCACAATATATGCAGATACTCAAATAAACTGTCAGTGCTATTATTCAAACAATCAGAAGCTCATTTGCGAGAGACTCTACAGACACATTCAGGCCTGTCAAACGTCTCTGAGAAAGGAGAGAAATATTCTTTATCTGTTCTGACAGGCGCAATGCATTACCTAGCTCAATTTGACACATCCATTCCATCAATAACACTCGACAGTGCTTTCCTCTCACTCTCTCCCACCTTTGGCCACCATGTTTTATGCATACGTTCACAGCTCTTCAGCATATACAGCACATTTAAACAAGCCTTGAAATGGAAAACAACTGGATACAAACTGAAAGACTGAAATGAAAAGGTTTGGCTGAAACCGAAACCAAACAAAATGAAACATTTGAATACTGAACACAGTTTTTCATTTCTAAACTATTTCCAAAAAAAAAGTTTTGTAGTCAGTAAATGAATGTGTTTATTTTAATAAGCTAACTTGACATCATTATGTTTAACGATTGTTATTTTATATTTGTATATAAAACAAGTGTCACAAAAATAATATTTGAATGTGTGTGAGGATGCATATATGTGACATTATTATTAATATATAATTTTAAAAAAATATCAAGAAAATGTCTAAAATTAATGATGTAAGGCACATGGTGTTTTTAACGAGAGTGTCGATGGCTAGAGACACTTTTCATTTCTTCTGGCAATTGTGAGACGGTCTCTTACACTGCAGCCATATTCATATTCTGGCTTCATCATAGCAAGTGTAGTTTAGTAAAGGTTGTGTTTGTAGTTTGTTGTCTTCTTTCACCACCAAACTGTAACTGTGCTGTTGAATCTGTGTTTTGTTAACTGGTGAGAAAAATTCTGAGTGTCAAACAAAATATCCAATGTTAAACTAACTTTATTAGTAAAGTTACACTCTGGTTCAGATCTACAGCCTCATTGTTTGGTATAAATTATTTGGTCTTTTCACTTTATTTGAACACTGAAAGTGTTTATTTTTGCCATTTTCTGCCAAATAATTTTGGTTGCCAAATAAATAGTAAATCCCTACTAAAGACTAATGAAAAATAAATAACAGAACTTATTTACAGATAAAATTATGTATATTTAATATTATTTATATATAAATATATATTGATTTATAGATGTATAGAATTGAAATGTCCCAGCTGTGTATAGCTTTAGTGAAAGAGATGGTTAACAAACAGCTGATTAAAAAGAGAATATATAAATACAAATATCCCGTAAACATCTCCATACATTATAAAGTATAAATGAGAAGTCCCCAGGCACCCTAAGTGGCACACTATTTCGATTCTTGCTTCAAAGCTTCTCCTTCAAAGCTGCCTCTCTTGGCATTTGAAAGACGAGGCTTCCCTTATGAAGAGCAGTCGGGTAAAAGCAAGCAAAGGTGGTGAATAAGTTCTCCAGTCATTTACAGACCTGCCGGTGACTACGTCAAAACAGCTTAAAGACCATCAACTCTTCAAATAATGTTTTTATAGGACTATTAATATTTAACACGGCACAATAGGGCACTGCACAGAATAATGTGTGTGTGTGGGGAGAGAGAGAGAGAGAGACAGACAGAGAGAAAGCAAAAAATTATGCATGTGTGTGAAAGAAGAGAATGAAAAATAAAATGTATGAAAGACAGCAAGAAAGAAAAGAGATAGAAGGAGAGACAGGAAGTGTATGTGCAAGAGAATGAGATGGACAGCAAGAGACAAACTACCAGTCAAAAGTTTTAGAGCATTTCTGGTATGCACATCATCTGGTCATCCTACAGCAAGATAATGACCCAAAATATGCTCTGCCAGAACTACCTCAGGAAAAAAGAACAAGATGGTCAGCTTGAAAACATGGAGTGGACCACAGACTCCAGACTTAAACCCCATCCAGCTGATTTGGGATGAAGTGAAAAGCAAAGCAAACCTACAAGTGCCAACATTTATGTGATGTTCTGCAGCAGATTTGTGAAGAACTGTCTGAAGAATATTTGACATCTATTGTAGAAAGAATGACACGTGTTCAGCTGTTATGTCTGACAAAGGTGCTGCTGTGATGTGTCCAAAGTTTAGATACAATTTGGTTTATAAATTGATTCCATGATTTCTTATTTAACTCCTATACTTTCATTTCAGAGTGCAAGGAGACATTAAACTCAATCACTTTCAATAAAAAAACTAGAAAAATGGGGGTGTTCTAAAACATTTGGCCAGTAGTATAGAGGGAGAAAACGAGACACACAAAGAGACAGGGAGAGAGACACCGTGAGAGACAGACAGACATGAAAAAAGAGATAAAGAATGAGAGAGGAAGAAAGAGAGACACAAAAAAGAGAGACACAGAAAACATGAGACATGGAGAGAGAGAGAGAGAAAGAGAAAAAGACAGAGAAAGTGTGAGATGGAGAGAGAAAGAGCAAGAGAGTCAGAGAGAGACATACAGAGGGACAGAGCGAGAAAGACAGAGCGAGACAGAGTGTGTGCAAGTGAGAGACACAGAGAGACAAAGAGAGAAATGGTGTGAATGAGATAAAGAGGCAGAGAAAGGTAGTGAGAAGGAAGAGAGTGGGTATGAGTGCCCATTTCCAGTGTCTATATTTTGCTTTAATATAACTGGCACTCTAATTTACAGCTCTAGGCCCGATTAGTTATAATTACATTACGGTGAATGGATTAGCTCATATTTTATAATGAGAGAAGAAGAGATTCCCTCCACAGCTGTGATAATGACAGTCTTTTTCTCATATCTGAGCTACCACCCAGTGTGCCTCCACCTTAGTGCTGCACATCATCTTCACGTTAACATGTAATTAAATTCAAATGACAAACATCACAAGAATCTTAATGGCCGAACGTGTGTCCATTAGTCTCTCTGATATGTTACACTGTGTTCTCAGCACTGCGCATGAACACAAAACGTTTATTAAGCAAAGTGGGGTGGTTTTGGGATGTACTTTCATGTTATGCTTCAAAGTGTGGCTGTCATGGTTATGAATGAGCGGACCGCAGCGTTCGGTGGGGCTGACGGGCTGTTTTAAGCCCTCCCTATCCCCTCGGTTCCGCTATACTTAGCAGCACTATCCATTGTTGTCACAACGCAGCCCTCGTGGGACGGCCCGGCCTGCTGAAGGAAAACGAGCGCCGTGTTAAATCTAGTGGAGTCAGAAAGCGAAAGGATTTCTTTTCTGGGTCAAGGAACTTGCTGAGTGGGGCGACAGTGTTTGCGAGCCGTAAAAGAAACAAAACATGAGACGTGGGAATATGACCTAACTGCTCTGCTGCTGCTTTGACTAAAATATTTCACGCCACATCAATCTGACGGGATACGACTGGAAGAACGGGCTCATTTTCTCACTTTCAAGTGTTGCTAAATTAATAACACTCAGTAAGACCATAACTGTTCTGTAATACATCACACAAAAACATGCTTGTAGTAATCATTTGAGAGAAGCAAGCAGGCCCAAATACAGCATCTACACAGGCCTTGATGTCAACAGGTGATTGTAATCATGATTTGGTATACACAAAAGTCTTTGAGGAAGAAGTTTCAATATTTCTTCCTCGACAGTGCATAATATCATTAAACAATTTAAGGAATATTGAGGAATTTCGTGCATAAAGGGTAAAGAGGCACAAGCTTTTTGTCCAACCTTAGTCAAGCACTACAATACAGAGTTACATTCACAAATACCACTTAAAACTTTACTGTTTAAAAAAGAAAACTCATGTTAACCATGTGCAGAAGCAGTGTCGGCTTCTCTGGGCTCGGCGGCATCTAGGATGGACCATCACACAGTGATCAGTATTCCAGATCTTTTTTTAGAAAAAATGGATGCTGTGTGCTCCAAACCAAAAACTAGAAAGAGCATCCAGACTATTAATAGCAAGTCCAAAAGTCAGGATCTGTCATGGGGTTGTGTCAGTGCTCTTGGTAAAGCTAATTTACACTCCGATTTCAGAGCAACATATGCTGAGATCTTTTCCAGGGACGTCCATGTGTTTTTCAACAAGACAATGCAAAAGCACATGCTGCTCACAGTACAAATACTGTACATGAGACAAAATAGCACCTGAAACACTCCATCACTTGGTGTCCTCAGTGCTAAAACGTCTTTAAAGGAATGACAACAAAGGGGTAAATGCTTTACTGTCCCACCTTTTTTTGGACTGTGTTGCAGGCCTGAAATGCAGGAATGGATGTATATTAACACATGAAATGAAGTTGACCAGATGAAACATGAAATATCTTGGGTTCTGACTGTCTGCAATCAAATAAAAGTCCAAGTAATTGTAAGAAACACAGTTTGCATTTTCTACTGTCCCAACCTTTTCTCATTTGGGATTGTGGATAAAAGGGTGTGCATAGTATTGTACATATTGGCATCAACTGCCAGTCCCATATTGCTGTATTTCTATGGAACACACTGTTCATTTTAAATTTTTTGATACTGTACTGAAACTGAAAAAGCAGTAATGCAATCATAAAGCACCACAGCAGCAGTTGGATACGGGGAGCGATGAGAAACCCAAATAAATTTTCAAATCCCGATAAGCTTGTCAGCTGCAGAGAGAAATAATTTCCTTTTATTTAATTTGTTTTTTCCTCGACGGCCTGCTCTATATCTTCAGTGACAGGCACAAGGAAATGAAAGTGTTTCTGGGTCTCAGATGCCATTTACTAAGCAGTGAGGCACACACACACACAAATAAGAAACAACATGCAGCCTCTAGTCTAGACTTTCTTTAAAAAACAGAAAGTTACACACGATTACAAAAAGTAAACAAGAAACAGTGAGAGAATTTGTAAAAGCTTTGCCTTGGAGTACCTCTTCATTACATTCTCAAAGCCTTCTGCCTCCCGAGGTCTCCGAAAACATCTCAGTAAAAGAAGCAGATGGTTCAGCAAATCAACCTCATTTTCGACTTTCCTCACACGTAGCCAATCACCCAAGAAATGTTTGAACTTAAGATTTCACATCTTTAGTTCAAAATTGCATGCTTACACAATAGTCTCAACTCAGTCGTCACCTAAATAACCCAGAAGTTTCTATAGAAATACATCACAAAACTCTCAGCCCAGTCAAAACTCATCCAGATCATAATTAAGCTCTCACATACTACTCAGTGTGTTTAAAACACAGCATCAAGTGTAGTGATGAAATTGTGACTTTTTATAGCTCACAATACGTCATAAGTCATGTTGTGCCGAGTTCACTTCATCTCCTATAGTAGTGTGCCTCTAAAAATGTGAATATAACAGCAAAGTCCATTTTTGTTCAGAATTTCATTCAAATATTAATATATTTTTATATTCATTATATATAAAACTTTGATTGTTTAAAAGTTGATTCTGTTTGTGTAGTAATTTTACGCAACTTCTGCAGTCTGTGATGGTTTTGAGCTGCTGGTGTTGGTCAGCTGGTTATCAAGTCCAAAGTCAACACAGTCGTCTACCAGGAGATTTTAGAGCACTTCATGCTTCCATCTGCTGAGTAATTTTATGGAGATGCCCAGCAACTGCCCACAATGCCAACACTACTAATGACCATCATATTACTGTGCCTGATTGGTCAACTCATGAGCAATAAGTCATAATGATAAACAATAAAACACTAAAAAGCTTGAAATGTGTGACTTTATGTGTAATAAATAAATGAAATTTTACCTTTTTAAAATGACACAATTACAATTTCTCACAAGTACTCATCAGATTGCCCTTATATAGACAACCACAGTGAGAGATATTTAGGACCATTTACCATCCAGCCAGCATCCATAATTCTAAAACTATGTTCATGGACTTATTCAGCAAAATCAGGTCATACATGCTTGCTGTTTCCTCTTATCAGAACACCAAATGGAGAACGATGTCGACTCACAGGTTGCCTTAGGCCACTGAGTGGCATATTTCTCCAGGGGAACTCCCACAGTCACTGTCTCTTGTTGAGAACTGACAGCTCACAGTTTGCAGCCCTCAAATGTTTAGACATCTTTAGCTATTGTAGTAGCTCCTCGCATGATGCACGTCTCTCTACAGTGAGGATGAAACACTTTGGGGCTTTATCTGTTGATTCACTGTTGACGTTCTAGACCAGAGGTGTCAAACTGCCTGCATGGCTATAGCACTGTAGAGCTTACAGCTCTGCCTCATTAAACCACATTTAATAGAGCTTACATTATATAGGCCTTATGATGCATCAACGACCATGTTGGGTCTGGGGAAGTTTCAGACATCAAAGCTGAAAAAAATCCACTCCGACTCAATTTCCATCCATAGCAGAAAAAGTGATCATCTAAGCGTCTTTTGAATTTGTGCTCATGTATATTGTGTATTTGTACATTACATAAAATGTGAATGAAAAATGTTCAAAAAAGTAAATCCGCATTTTTTATTTTCATTACACATACTGTAACTGGATGGCCCATCAAGCACAGTAATGATGGTCAGTAGTAGTTGGCACTGTGGGCAGCTGCTGGGCATCTCCACAAATCTCATCAGCAGATGGAAGCATGAAGTGCTCTAAAATCTCCTGGAAGATGCTGTGTTGACTTTGGCCTTGTGGACACACAGTGGACCAACACCAGAATCACAAACCATCACAGACTGAGGACTGCACATTGGACACCTTTCATTCTGTCTCTCCACTCTTCCTCCAGACTCTAGGAGCTGATTTACAAATGAAATGCAAAATTTGTACCACAGTTATTTTTCTCTTTAGTCCAAATAAGACACTTATGTCTCTGGTTCAGGAGTGTTGATATTAGGAATGACAGTTGTAGCTCTGAAAGCCTTGGTCTGGCCAGTAGTTACATATGGATGTGAAGGCTGGACACTGAAGAAAGAGGAAGAAAGACGTATTCAGGCTTTTGAGAACAAGTGCATCAGGAAGTTGCTGAAGATCTCATGGATGAAGATGATGCTAGAACTCAAAAGGAGTTACTGATGCACGTTAAATCCCTCAAGTTACGTTACTTTGGTCATGTGATGAGGCAGCACATGAGAGCATTGAAGGAAGTGTTATGACTGGACTTGTGGAAGGAGTCCGAAGACGTGGAAGACCAAGAATAACCTGGATGGATAACATCAAGACGTGGACTGGATTATCAGGTGCTAGCCTGCTACAAGCAACCAGAGACAGATGGCATTGGAGAGAAGTGACTCGTCTGTGCAGCCTACCATCGCGAAGCGATGACAGCGTATGACATGACATGACATAGTAATTTACTCAAACTCACTATCAGCCAAATATTAAAATCATTTGAGATTCTCAAGAAGTAAACTGATACCTTATATATTATATACCTTATATATATATATATTATATACCTATTATATTTTTATTTATGATTGTATATCTCTTAATACAGTTAGACACTTGGATAGTTTGGATGGTTAAGTTGTTCCAATATTTAATTAAATTATGTCTTTTTGGTACAAAAAAAAATGGCAGCATCTACACTAGGTATGTTAAACTCCAGTCCTGGAGGGCTGGTGTCCAGCACAGTTTGGTGATTTCTCTGCTCTGACACTACAATTAAACCTGATCGTTACCTTCTGAGTTGAATCAGGTGTGTTTGATCAGGAAGATCACCAAACTGTGCAGAAATCTGGCCCTTCAAGACTGGAGTTTGACACTCCTTGTCTACACCCACTTTACTATAAATGAATAATTAACCAAACAAGCGGTTTAATTCCTTTCTAAATCTTGTTTTTACAGCTTAAAGAGCAAAATAAGCACTCCAAGAACACTCCAAGGTGGAAGCAGAAAGCTGATGAGTTGAAAAATGTTCAGCAGTAATTAATGCAGCACTCTGAGTCCAATTCAGTTTTTTAAAGGAGAGAAAACATTCAGAAGGGCCTGAGCTTGACCTGAGCTTGACCATGGCTCGGTACTTGACCTGAACTTGACCCTCACACGCTAGAGGGTCTCTAAGGATGACACTACATCTCTAAGCTGTCCTCTCAACCGCTTGAATAGGACTGCTGCTTCATTGTGCTATAAAAAGAGTCAACATACCATCACTAACCACATAATTGCTAATGCTGTGTGCTACTAACCTTGAATTATACACAGACGATCCCAAACATTATGACCAATATGCTAATATGCAGTATGATGCATGGGCTCTGCAAAAGTCTGCAAGGTGTCCTTTGGTATCTGACACCAAGACAGCACCAGCATGTTAAGGCATGACTTGTTGTTCCTGAACATCCCACACATGCTCGATCAAGATGTGGTAAATGTGTTGCAGTAGTTATGAGTGTAACAGACACAGCAGAGCTGCTGATGTTTTTAAACCTCTCAGTGTCACTACTGGAGTGAAAATAGTGAACCAACCAGCCAACAGTGTCACCAGTGAAGGACTAGAGGACCAACACAAACTGTGCAGCAACAGATGAGCTGCTGTCTCTGACTTTACATCTACAAGGTGGACCAACAAGGTAGGTGTGTGTAATAGAGTGAACAGTGAGTGGACACAGTGTTTAACATCTCCAGCAGCTCACAAACTAACACACCACCACCACATCAGTGTCACTAACAATGATCCACCAGCTCTTTGGGGGTCCTGACAATTGAAAAACAGGATGAATAAAGTATATAGAAAAGCAGATGGACTACAGTCTGTAATTGTAGAACTACAAAGTGCAGCTATATGGTCAGTGAAGCTAAAATGGACAATGAGTGGAGATACATGGAGATGATATTATTGTTACAGCTGATTTGTGTATTGTGTATGAATTCTATATTATATATTCAACAACTGCCTTTAGTCCATGAGGAGCAAAT
>BRDA01088960.1:0-12705 GCA_036984385.1 Crenuchus spilurus
ATGTTCTATTACGAATAAAATATTGACATTTGCCATCTCCACATCATTGCATTCAGTTTTTATACACAATTTGTTTAGTGTCCCAACTTTTTTGGGAATCCGGTTTGTAGATAGATAGATAGAAAGATAGACACCTTTATTAAAGGGAAAGTCTTATATTACAGCAGCAAGTACAATAAGAGCACCAGACAGACAAAACATGTATTCTAAATAGAAGGAGAGATATATAGTACAATAAACAAACTCGTGGTAGTTTATAACTCACTGACTCAATAAAATAACCTCAGGGAACTTAGTTTTATAGGCTGCATGTTTTTAGCTTTCCAGACTGATAGACATTTCATTTTTTTTGTGAAAATCTTCTGTTTAGATCAAGCATTTTCTTAAACTTATTTAATGAACAGCTGTTAGACTTCTGGAGGCACATTAATCATTCAAATGGTAGATCAGAGATACTGGAACAGGGAATCACTGCTGTAGAGTTTGGATTTGATATAGATGTTCAATGTCAAATGAATAGTTCACCCAAACAATCATATTTACACATTTTATGTCTTACTTCAAATGTAATTGATCAGGCAATACCAGTTTGGAGTGAAGATTTTGCCTGTTTCATTTAACTGGAGATGTAAGGCTAACATTAACAAACATTAGAACTCAGTAGTAATTTCATAATTTCAAATCTCTTTCAGCTCTTAATTAAGGCCTCATAGACCAGTCAGTGTTGTTTTGTAACAGTATTATTGATAAGCACCACCAACCTGGAGTGTTTTTTTTTTTTTTACTGTGGATACAGCTTTCAAATATTCTGATTTCCAACATGCTGGCTTCTGTGTCAGGTCTTTGACTACTCTGTGAGGCTGTAATTATTAAACTGTCCAGAGAAGTTTTGGTGATGTGTTTTGACTATAAACAACTGGACTATATAGGTGACTATTGATTTCTAGTGCTAGTAACGTTAACCTAGCAGCTGCAGTTTTAAACTAAAGAAGGAATTATTGCCATGTCAGGTGCACAACCATGGGAAAGTAGAAAATTGTGCAAATATTATTTTTGAGTGAACCATTCCATTGATGTCATATGAACGAGAAGAACAATGTAACAAAAAGCATATGAGAAGAAGCAGAAGACAGACATTTTAACTGGAATAGCTTGAGAATACACAAATATGCCAAACATAGCCATAAGCTACAAGTCACTGTAATCCTGTGATTAATTATTTGATTGAAACCAATCTCGTTTAATCACTGAATTTGAATCAGTGATTAAAATATATGCAGTCATTTTGAACAAAAACATATAGTCCATGTCTTTACAGCTTTTTTATTGCAGGAGGTAAATACATACTTTATCTAGTCATCCACATATTTAATGTTTTGGCAGAATATGAGTACGAATACAAAACTTTTTCAATAATATAATTAAGTTGCTTTAAAATGTTAATTTTCTGCAATCTTTCTCATAAAACCAAAAATAGTTGAATAAATGGGTTTAGGAGAAAAAGCTGGGTTTAGGAGAAAAAGCTGTGTCGGAGGTGGAGCCAAAATAATAGACCAATCATAGAGTTTGTGTCTGGATATAGAGCCAATGGTGGTTAAGAATTTCAGCGAAAAGGCGTGGCCACACATCAGCGACGTAATCACAGAGCTGACGACTAGAGTTGCAGCCAAAGGCTTGGGAGAATAGGCGTTATTAGCAGGCGGGGCCAAACAGTAGCAGCCCAATGACACTGCGTGTTACTGTGGGCGGGAGTAAAAAAGGGGAGAGTTTAATGTTCCGCGCTGCAACCGCGGACTCAAAAATTTATCGTCGAAATGGCGGAGACGACCGACAGAATGGAGGTGAGCTCAATCTATATAACAAAGACGTGTCTGAAGAAGCTGAAGTAGATGCTAAATCATTGTTATCGTCCTCGAAAGTGTTTTTTGAACACGGGCGTTTATTCCGCGCTACTGCTGACTCGCTACTCTTACTGATCCAGTCGTTGCGTAGTGACCCGACTGCTTATTCATGTGCGCACAGCATCCATTTTAGCAGCATAACGAGACCCATTCATTTCACCAACACGTGGATGGCTGTCTGCTAAGATCACCTTCAGTTTTACAACATTAACGCCCACAATGTTGTTAAACTTTCGGTGTGGCTAGTAGGAGCTGCTTAAATTCACGCTTAATCACACTAGCCTGTTAGCCTTGTTGCTAAAACAATAATGGAGACCGCATGTAACTAAGTTAGCATGATAGCTACCGTCTCAGTACCTTTTTTTATTAACTTATAGCTACGTAGTAAGGTTTGTTTACAGAGTAGTTAGTTATTATTAGCGTAAACCCGTATTGAAGTTTATAGCCACTAAATGGAAGTTATTTTCATAATCACGAGCGTCCCAGTTCCACCTTAAGTGTTGCATTGGTTAGATTTAGGCGCCCCATCGGCGCCTGTTTGTAACTACTGCATCATTTAAGGTGGGCCGGCTTATGAAAAAGAAACGCTTAATCGGAGATTGAAATGTGGTGAGATCTATGTTGAGGAGTCCTCAGGGCTGACCAGATCCTAGTTTTAGCTCGGTGATGCTGTAGTAGAGCAGGGTGCTGAGCTTAATGCAAGGCCTCATTTCTTTCACACCACGTGTGCCAGTGTATTTTAGTATAAGCCTTTGTCCACATGCTTGCATGTTCCCTCCTCTTTACATGCTTCTGTAAGATTGAAGTGTACTAATTGCCATTAACCTGATAAACTCCACTGGAGTTTATTTTTGTATGAAGTTTTATGCCTGAAAATTTAAACTGATCGTGTACATTAAATAAGACTATAAGTTGTTTGAGATTCTCAGATGAGCAGAAAATGTGCATCGTTTGTAATATTGAACACAATGTAGGTGATTTAGGTTCTGGAGTAAAAACGGGCATTAATGGGAAATTATGTAGATTTATTAGGAGAACAAGTGGAATTAAAGAAACATCAGGAAATGATTGCAAAAGGCAAACTAAAAAGATGGTTCTTCAGTGGTTCTTTAGTAAACAAAATGTTTATGTATATGGACACTCAAAGAATCCAAATGGTTCTTTGAATCATGAATGGGTTCTTCAGATTGAAGAGATTGCTATAGTTCTGTCCAGCATGTTTTTGAAAAGAGGTATGTGTAGCACCAAAAAGGGTTCTTTGTTATTACAAGCTTGACATAGTGACTACAACAGAACCCCTTTGGGGGCTATATAGAACCATTTTCAAAGAGGTGCTGTGTAGAACCATCTACAATACATTCATCAATCTGAAGAACCATCATTGACCATTGTAAGAACCCTTTATCCATGAGACTATGTGTAGTTATAGAATTATTATTCCTAAAGCTTTCATTAAATGTCACACATTGCTCATTTGAAGGGAAAGTATTTAATTAGCAGCTCAAAATAGACACAAACGACTTGAGTTAGAATGAAAAGGGTCTCTGATTTCACCCCCCCCCCTTTTTTTTTTTGTGTGTACTTAAGATGATAATTAATCTATAAATATGATTAATTAGTGCATGGACAAGTTAAATTCCATCGTCTACTTGGTTTTTTTTTTTTTTTTAAGTGTGTGGTTGTTGTTTTTGAAAATGTTTCATAAAAGTTCTATATGACGAACTGCTGCATCATCATAAGCCAGCTGCTTTCACCATTATTGTTGGAGGGCTTGTCTGTCTGGCCTGTCTAAAGTTCTGCCTGCCATACCAGAAGTGTATCCTAACTTCCAGTTTGTAAGTTGATTAACCCTTTCAATCCTGTTTTCTTTAGGTTTCCCAGGGAGAAAGCTCAGAAAAGCCTGCTGCTGAGGACATGACCTCCAAGGATTACTACTTTGACTCTTACGCTCACTTTGGCATCCATGAGGTCAGCACTCTTGGACCTTACAGCTTCAGCTGATCAGAATTTGTTAAACCAAACTTAATGCGTCGTAGAATGGTCCATTCCTTAAGCCTGTTTGTTTGTGTGGTTGCAGGAGATGCTTAAGGATGAAGTGCGCACACTCACATACAGAAACTCCATGTTCCATAACAAGCATCTGTTCAAGGATAAGGTGGTGTTGGATGTAGGAAGCGGGACAGGCATCCTGTGTATGTTTGCAGCCAAGGCTGGTGCCAAGAAGGTTATCGGAGTGAGTTGAAGTCATAAATGACTTTTGTCTTTCTCCTCTGTATGGTGGTCACTTGTATTTGTAGCCATTTGTTCAGATATATTGTCTATTACCTAAACTATTACCTTTTAGTAGTTCTTAATATATTCTTGCTGTTAAAAGTCTTCATCTAGTTTTTTGAATTTTAGCTTCTTGGCCTATTCAAAGGTGCTTAATTTAGCCCATAATGAAACAAAACTGCACACACTGGAGCATGTTTGACTGATGTTATTGCAGAAGGTACAGTTATTGACTTGTGCTGTGTTGACCTCCTAGATTGAGTGCAGCAGCATATCTGACTATGCTGTGAAGATCGTCAAGGCCAACAAGCTTGATCATAGTAAGAGCACTTCAGAACTTTTATGGTTTAACAGTTATTTGGTCAGAATGGGTTAGTGTTTCGGCTCTCAATCAATAAATGTTGCATTGTATTTTAAATGTCATTTAATTTTTTAATCATTCACAGTAAATTCAGTGTTCTTCAGCCTTTAATATGTAATGTTTGTGTCCAGTTGTGACCATAATCAAGGGCAAGGTGGAGGAAGTGGAGCTTCCAGTGGAGCATGTAGACATCATCATCTCGGAGTGGATGGGATATTGTCTCTTCTATGAGTCCATGCTCAACACAGTGATATATGCCAGAGACAAATGGCTGGTAAGTGTACATATTCTTTATTTTTATTTGTTTGTCCAATCCCCTTTGTGCCAATTTGCATTTTCAAGTCTTGGTCAGAAAAGCTAAAATTGACAGTGTTGTGCTTTTGTTTTTGCTTGACAGAAACCCGATGGGCTCATCTTCCCTGACAGAGCTACTCTCTACATCACAGCTATTGAGGATCGGCAGTATAAAGACTACAAAATCCACTGTGAGTGGTTTTTTTTTTTTTTTTGGCATTATATTTCAACATGTTATGCATGTGAGTGACTAGTATTTGCAACTCTTCTGGGCCACATTTATGAAATGTCCTTGTTTTCTGTCAGGGTGGGAGAATGTCTATGGCTTTGACATGTCCTGCATTAAGGAGGTGGCCATAAAGGAACCACTGGTAGATGTTGTTGACCCCAAACAGCTTGTCAGCAGTGCCTGCCTCATTAAGGTTAGTGAATTAGTTATTACATCTGTATATTGGAAGCTGAATAGTTGAATGCCTCCCTTTTCCCCCCTGTTTAAACACTCCCATTAAACATGGCTATGTATAGATGAGTTGAACCACAGATTTGTTTGAGCAGGAAATTGTCAGATGCGATGCAAACTAAAATTTTGCGCCCATGGTGGTGTTACGACATTTAAGTGGGTGCATTTTGTGTTTATTCATACAGTGTGATTAGTTTGCATACAGTGTTATTAGAAATTCACAGATCAATCTTCCAATAATTGGATTTGCATGGATTTCAGTGTGATTGTCCATAACTGGTGACTGGCTGATCAGCCTCATATAATTCTGTGCTGGTCACATTTACACTTGTGCACCACACAAGTGCAACAGCGACGCAAATACAGCCATACACACGATGATGGAGGAACAGGGAACAAATAATTTATTCAACGAACAGCACCTTGCCTTTACTAACCTTTCATTCAGAATTCAGTTCATGTGTAGAGCTTTAAACACAGCTTGCATAAATAAGCATTTGTTTACGAGACCGGTATTGATGAGGAAGCGTCTGATTTCAGTTGTTTCTACCACTGCTTGATGAATTAAACATCCTCTCCCTTTAGAGTGCAGTAATAATGAGGGAGTGGGGATTAATTTTGGTCACATCCATGTCTTGACTGTGGAAGTTTTTCACAGTAAATTAAGACTGCAAACTTACTGTTTGCCAAACGTGCATGGCGAAAGTAAACTGGAGGTGCGACAAATTTAATAAGACATTTAAAACCATACCACAAGACCTGTTGCAGCACAATCAGGTTGCTATAATATACTTTAAAATATAAAATTGTCACATACTGGAAAATAAAATGCTGCATTCCTTATTGGCTTGATAGACCCAATTTGTCCAGTATTTCATACCTACTACAGTTCAGATCTGACTGTGAGACAGGACAGCAGTGGTCAGACCTGTCTTGTATACCTTTTACTTTTGTTCTCCCAATTTTTTAAAAATCATTTTATTTTTAAATCTTGACGTTGTCCATACTGTGAACTTTCAAGTTTCATTTAACAAAATACAAGCACAGTTTAGTTTTTTTTTTTTTGTTGTTGTTGTCAATTTACTATTAATTCCTTTCCTTTATTTTTAACCAGTAGAAAAAAAAATCCTGTATTCAAAGTCTAGTTAAATATTCTAAATCGGTAGTATTTACGTTATTTATTTATTTTTAAATAAAGACAGCACAGGTGAGGTGGGGGCAGTTGTCCCTTATTTTTTTTCCACAGTAAAAGTGACAACCCTAAAGCTAGCAAGATCACTGATCTAGGCACAAGCCAGCGGCCCCTGCTATATTTTCTTTAGCAATGAAAAAATGAAAGCCACAGTGTATGTTGTCCTCTGTTTCCAAGAATTAGAATCGACCAGTCGTTTTAAAATGTTAAATTTAAATTCTTTAAAAAAAATAAAGAAAGAAGGAAATCTGAATTGGCTGTGAAAATTGCAGCAGGTGCATCTAGGTATGTTGCATGTTTTGAGTCATGATGACTTCTGTTTGTCAGGAAGTGGATATCTATACAGTGAAGATTGAGGATCTGTCCTTCACCTCACCATTCTGCCTGCAAGTGAAAAGAAATGACTACATCCACGCTCTCGTCACCTATTTCAACATCGAGTTCACACGCTGCCACAAAAGGACCGGCTTCTCCACCAGTGAGTTAATTTGTCACTTTAGTAGTATAGTAGACACATTCTTGTTTTCTTTCTGGATTTTCCTAAACCAGCTGTTCTGGTTAAATCTAAGAGTCCGCTCATTTTGCTCTATATTCATGTGTCAGCGGTGAGGAAAATGGTGGCACTTATTTCAGTCTAATGTGACATCAAAGTATTGGCTACACTGATCTTTGTTCTGGCTTTTCATAAGTGCAGGCTGTCCATTGAACTATTCTGTGGATTTTATTTTGTGATTGGGGGAAAATTTTAATGATGTAAAATACAATGTATGTTGTAGTTAAGATGGAAGTATTTTTATCATTGGCCACTGTTTTCCTGCAATGTGTGCAAAGCATATTTTAAATGTTTTTCTTGGTTGAACACACCTGAATAATTTTCTAATTAAATGTCTCTTCAGCTTGTAAGTGGTACAGAGTAGGAAGTCACTTCAGTGTGCCATGCATGCATACCTAAAAAGCAGTTTTGAGTATTTGCTCAATTAAGTGTAGCAAAATTCGGGAACAATGCCATACTCTGATTTATCCCAGAGTAAAATGTAAATTAGGTACTACTATTCATTTTGGGCGCTAAATTACCATGGACTTTGTGGTACCTTTTCTCTTAGCAGTATCAATGTTAAAACACTGACTTTGGAGTTCTTTTTTTTTTTCTTCTTCTTCTTTTCTTTTCAGGTCCGGAGTCTCCTTACACTCACTGGAAGCAAACGGTGTTTTATCTTGATGACTATCTGACGGTTAAAACGGGGGAGGAGATCTTTGGTACCATCAGTATGAAGCCCAACGTCAAGAATAACGTAAGTCTTCCACAGTCTAATTAAGCTGTAACTGCACATCAGTTGGTGATTTGAATATCTACTGAATAAGCCATTATTTTGGTCGGTGCATAATCCCTTTTTTTTTTTTTACTTTACAGAGAGACTTGGACTTCACTGTAGATATCGACTTCAAGGGTCAACTCTGTGAGATGTCCAAGACTTCAGAGTACAGGATGCGTTAGATTGACGCTAGTATTAGTATGTGCCTGGGGCAATTTTGGAGGGAGATTGGTGCATGTTGTGTGTGTGTGACCTCATTCTATATATATTTTTTTTTTTGAGATCTGGTCTTATGCTTAGAAAGTATCAGTGATGAAAGTTGAGAGGCTTCAGCTTTTATATGGATCATTTGAGTTTATATAACAGTGACTACATCAGAGGAGATCTGATGTGACTTCTTTGTTGTGCAATAACATTTAGTTTTATCACAATTATTCCTGCCCAGTGTAAAATGCTCAGGCACCTTTAAAGACATGCACATGAACATGCACTGCCTCCCTCTTGCCTGTACATAGTATTCATGTGAAGTCATGAATCCTGTTACAGCAGCGACATCCCTGCCCCAGTTTTTTCTTTTTCTTTGCATAGTTTCTATTCCTAAGAAGAGCCTCCTATGACTGTTTCATTGCCCCTCTGTCAGCATGAGTGTTAGTCATGGGGAGGGGGGACAAATCCAAGTCAGTCATTGGTGTATTTTCAAAATTCCATTTGATTAGCCCGGTCTTCAGTGTAAAAATGTCTTTTATTGATTTCAGACTATAGTTCCAAGCCTTGCCCTCTGTTCCATTTTCATCCTATTCTGCCAGTGCAGTGTACTGAAGCAGTTTGATTTGTCTGTCATTAGAGGGTGCCATTACATGCTTATTTTGCAGCATCATTTTGGTTTTATTTTTTTGAATAGTGCCGATAAACATAGTCAGTTTTTAAAACTTGCTTCTTGTAAATCGTTTGTGGGAGCAAGAAATCGCAGTTGCTAGGTGGAAGATCCAGAGTTTAGACTAAGTTGCTTCAGTGTAGTCTTGGGTGCTGTTTGCGCGTTATTACACTGACCTTTCACTGTTGCAAACTGAACATAAACTCCCTAAGTGGCTGAAGTTCATCTTCTGCCCACCATTTATGCTGTGAGCACTTAAAAATGTGGGTTTCAAATATCATTTGTCTGATCATGCATTGTCTAGAAGTGGAGTTGGAGACACTGGCCCATTTTGACATTTTAAAGTTGGTTTTCCATACTGTTGAGTCTAGTCTTGGGCTACGTCATGTTGCTTTGTTATGCCTAGGCTTTTATGTATGTCCTGAGAAACCAATGTTTAATTTCTTTACAAAGCTCATTTTCATACACTGATTAAGCCTGGTCAGCGTGCTTTGGTGCATGTTGTGTCCAAGACCAGACTTAATTTGGTGTCTAAACCTCTCCATAGTATTCCTGTGGGCGTCAAGAGTTCTTGTCTTGAGGTTTGTCATTTTAAGTTGTTTGTGGTCATCCCTGGTCTAGGGAACAGCTGGGTATGAGTATGTCCAATAGGATGTTTGTTCAGAATTTTCTGCTTTTTTAAAATAAAAATAAACTTTGGGCGACAAGTTCTCATTTTCTCATCATTCATTGCCTTAATTATGATTGTAGCATGCTGTGAGATTTAAATGGCTTAAAACAAATCTTTGATTTTAACATTTCAACTTTTTTTTTTCTCTTTTTTTTCTGACTTTAGTTTTCAAATGACATCCGACCAAATCTGATATTTGATCAGACTGTAGTTGCATATGCTTGTGCATCCACTGTGGAAGCTCTAGTAATGATACATGTATGTGTACACTGAAGAGATGAGGAAAAATCTTACCAGTTTTACTTAGAAAATCATGAATGCAAAAGACACAATATCTGCATTATTTATATATATATATATATATATATATATATATATATATCTCTACCTTCAACTGCCTTGCACTCTAAATGTTTGCACTGATCATTGGGGTAACAACCCATATCAGTCACTGGTTTCTTCCATCCTCACATATTTATCCTTTAGTTAAGCTAGCAGGCAACTCGGTTAAAAAATTTAAATGTTAGCAAGAATTTGCTGAGCATTTCAGTCTTAAATGAAATGTAGTCTGAGAATAATGCAGTTCATTTATTGATAACTTTAATGGCATTTTTCAATGGTAAACAGTTATAAAATAGTAAATTACAAAACCTGTTAAGTTTACAATAGAATTCAGTAAATTTTTAGATTTTTTCTTTTTTCATTTAAACATTTTTTTAGAGTTGACCTTGATGTGAAGGGTCCTGGAACAAAAATATTTACTGTATGGTGGCCATTTGAAATAAATTGTGATGTTTTTGACAGAACTGTGCTATCTACATACGCGTTATTAATAGCAATGTTAGGACTGCAACTAAAAAGCAAAATTTGCACTCCAAACAGCCTTGGATGACTGACTGCAACTGGAGTAAATGAAATTGTGTAAATGAGTTTGAGTGAACCTTTCATTTTAAATGGATAGAACAGACCTCATTGTTCATGCCCATGATGGACTGAGCTGTGATCATAGATTTTTATACCACAAATCCAATATCAGTCTTGTTAACATGATTACATTTTGCAAACAAACGAATAGTACTTGTTTTTAAGTCCTTCTTGATAAGATTATCATGTATTTTTGCAGAATTCTTTTCTGTTTTAAACTAATAATTAAAAAGCAGAAAATGTGCAAGTGAGCTTGAGAATAGCAGGTAATAGAGGTTTTGTCTTACACCATCTCAGTTCATTGTATTTAAGCTGATTTGTAGTCATTAAAATTTTATTTTAGATTGGATTCAACTTTGCTAATGTGTTTGTATGCAGTGGAATCTGATCTCTGCATTTTAACCCATCCGTGCAGTGAAATACGCACACTAAACACACTACGGTGTGTTCATGTGCCTGAAGCGGTGGGCAGCCCTAGCTACAGCGCCTGGGGAGCAGTTGGGGGTTAGCTGCCTTGCTCAAAGGCACTTCAGTCACAAACTGGCGACCTTCCGGTCACAAGACCAGGGCCCGTATTTATCAAACTTCTTAGCGTGGAATTTTGGACTTAAGTGCTGAGAAATTCTTAGATTTGCTCCTAATCACCGAGTTAAGTGTAAGTGCCAGTTATCAAAACTCTGAAGTCTAAGAATCACTCTTACTCTCCTGAAAAGTTAAGACTGCTCCAGAGGTATCTGAAGTTGTTAAGAGTTGCCACCAGGGGGCAGAGATGGCACGGAGAAGACAGAGACGCGTGCGAACCTTCCAAGAGCAGAAGAATGTCTTTGAAATGTTTGATGACTTTCAGTTAATTAAACGAAATATAAATTTGAAGTGATAATTAGCATCACAGTGTTTGTGTGAAAATGTAAATAAATGACTAAAAAGGCTTAGTGGTTAGCACGTTCGCCTCTCGGCGCTGAGGTCTTGGGTTCGAGTCCACATCTGAGCAGAGTTTCCATGTTCTCCCCGTGTCTGCGTGGGTTTTCTTCCGGGGTCTCCAGTTTATTCCCACAGTCCAAAAACATGGAGGTCACGTGGATTGGGTACTCTAAATTGTCCGTAAGTGTGTATGTGTGTGCATCTGCAATGATGTGGAGGTGCCAACATCTAATATTTTATTCAGAATAGAACACAAATCACAGATCAAAAGTTTAAACTGAGAGAATTGTTGTCCTGTTGCACCTAGCACTTTGTTGTGTACTGTACTGTCATTGCATGTTGCACTATGGTTCCGGAGGAACGTAATTTCATTGCACTGTGTACCTGTACTCAGATGTAATGACAATAAAAGCCACTTGACTTGATCTGTGTACACCCAGTGATGGATTGGCGCCCTGTCCTGGGCTTGGTTGAATAGTGTAATGCCCTGCCCTGCGCCCAGTGAAGGGGTGGGGGACTAACCGTGACCCTGATAAGGATTAAGCGGGTGAGATAATGAATGAATGAACATGAAGTCTTGTTTTTATTCGAATTATTTATTAACAATGTGAATACAGTGTTTTATTTCAGACATTCTTCACAAAAATAATAATTGCACCATTCTTAAGTTAAATGTGAAAGTATTTCAACATTTTTAAAACTTTGATCTTGACATTTCTCAGGAAATAATCTTAAACTTGAAATCCGATGCAGTGATTGGTTCCTGTCGGGGGTTTGGAAATGACGTCATCATTTCAGCTTTGCGGCACTGACAGGTGTCGTAAATTAGCTCTTAGACGGACACTTAAGAATTACTCCTACACTTCGCTTAAAGTGAGACTGAGAGGCTTAATAAATAATTTTTAGTCTCAGCTTTTAACTAAGAAAAATTTTAGACTTAAGTCCATTCTTAGCAGCATTCTTAGGAGAAATTTTAAGAAGTTTGATACACACGGGCCCAGATCTCTAAATACCAGGCCATGGCTGCCCCTGTTTAATAAACCATGCTAAATGCTGCTGTAAACTAAACTACTAACTGCTTTAGATTAAACTGTACTGTGGATTAAACTATGCTAACTTCTCTTGATTGAACTCTACTAGCACATGTAAACTCTTTTGAGGATTAAACTATGCAAACTGCTATATAATATATAATGCACTTTTAAAACCCTTTATACTATTAATATTCACACAGTACAACTTTGTTTTTTTCTCATTGTTTTTGAGATATTGTCGTTAATCACTCACTGCACGTCAGGCACAACAGCAGTCATTAAAATTCAAAACATAACAAAACTCCAACCTCAGCAGTTAACACGTACAGGTGAGGAAAATAATTTCGTTATAATTGTTATTCTTAAGATTTATTGAGAGTATTGTTATATAATGATGTGTCATTTTGAGAGGTTCCAGTCTTAAACAACATTCATTGGCTCATAACTGTTTTAAATGCAGCTAGTCAGCTCTCCTAGTTCTATCAGCAGA
>BRDA01088963.1:0-18331 GCA_036984385.1 Crenuchus spilurus
AACTTATGGATAACACAATGAAGAACTTATGTTAAACACAGCTATTACCATCAAAAAGAAGGCTAATGGCAATACTATTTTTATTACATTTACAAAAGCCTGAACCACTAGGCGTACATAATGCAATGATAAAGCGCTAACGATTAAGACTGCTAATGCACTACTCATTTAGACACCTTTTCCTAAGCAACTTCTCTTTATCGCACCTGTATCTCACAGTTGACCAGCTCAGTCAGTATAAGAACAGGAAACCTGTTTACTTGAAACAGAAGCCACTAATAATAGAAGCCATTTATAACAGAGCAGGCACTGAAGCACATAAAAGTCTATTAATGTGTTCTTTTCCGAGTGCAGGTTAAAGCTCTAACCGTACACATGGGAAAATAGTCTTTAAAGGAATATTAGAATGTAATCTCTATCAATAAATGATAAAGCAACCGCCATTTGCTGCCAAACAAGATGAAGTTACGGTAGTGCCTGAAGTAACAGTTTTAAAATTGCTTACACTCTCTCACTCTCTCAGTCTGTCTCCTCTCTCTTACGCCCTAAACATCAAGCACAGACTGTGCTGCTGGGCATTTGTGTGAGTGGAACTACCCCTCTGCATCCCCAGCACTTAACCAAAGGTGTCTGGATAAGGAGGGAGATGGTCTCCACTCACCCGGTGGTCTTAAACAGCCAACTATAGAACAACAACAAATACACAGTAGACGTAGAGCCTATCACAGCATTTTCCAATTTTTTTAGATAATATTTATTTAAGAAGAAGACGAAGCAGAAGAGCATTGAAAAGTTTTTCTTTTCTTTATTTAAAACACGTTTGCTGTACTTAATAAAGCAGATCATTATTTCATGTATGCAAACTTGGTCCTACCGATTTTGGCTGATATCTGCAAAAACACCCGTTTTGCACTCACATATATAGTCATGGCCGAAAGTGTTGGCACCCCTGAATTTTTTCCAGAAAATTAAGTATTTCTCCCAGAAAATTATTGCAATTACACGTGTTTTGTTATACACATGTTTATTTCCTTAAAAAAGGCTAATTTGACATAATTTCACACAAAACTCCAAAAATGGGCCGGACAAAATTATTACTTTCGGCCATGACTGTATCCATAAAAACACACCCATTAAGTTTTTTTTGGTCTTTAATTGTCATGCTTCACTGTAGAGTATCTCACAGATAGTTAAAAGACAGACACACAGGAAGGTGGTGGAGAGAAGAGCTTCAAGACTGAGAGGTAATGAGAATAGAGAGTGAGCGAGAGAGAGAGTCTGGCATACAAACAGAGGACCAACAGCAGCACATTAATTAAATCTGACAGTCCAAGTCCTCACTGGCACCCATAGAGCAAAAACATCATAACAGTGATTGTTTTAGACAGAATACTGTGAAAGCATGCATGACGATATGTAAACCATAACAGCATGTACACATAATGGCAGTTAAATACATATTTTTGAAGGGTAGAGACAATATGCTGTACATGTAATGCAGCTGATTTTATAATACAAATATTTGTGATGGCAGACATATGGTCTTCATATGGTTTTCTAGAAAAACTAGATGTTTAAGTTAATTTTGCTTTCCTATGGTGCGGCGCTCATTTTAGCAATTAGTCTTGGGCCAAAATAAATATTGCATTTCTTTGTTAATTTTTTTTTTATATTACATACAGAACATTACTGTATTTAATTCTTCATTAATGTACAAAAAGATTGACAATCCAAATGAGGCTGCATCTTTAAGGGGCAGGCTGGCTCATTTGAATGGCATAAGTAAATATCGTTGTGAATTACTGAGGCAAATGGAAGTTAGATAAATAACAAAAGGCAAATGGCAAGGTGGCAATTGGTTAGCTGTGGACGGCAGCATTCGGCACGAAGATTTGAGGTTTCTCGATGTGTAAAAATGCATACTGTGCAAGCCAAAGGAATACTACATGCTGCTGAATATACAGCAATGAAAAGAAATGTGCATGAAAAGGTGTAGTGTGAATGCTCCCAAAAGCACTATTGGGATTGGTTAAGTTTATCTGGGACAAAAGCTGATACAGTTGAGTAAGTTGTACCTGTAGCTGACTATGGTTAGCCCTTTAATAAGACTGCAGGATATCACTTTTTCACATTTCTTTTTCCTCTGGATAATGCTCTCCTAGGTAACTTAAGTGGAAGATTTTCCATCCACATCAAGTAGATGGTTGAGTGACTTTAAAAGCATCAGTTTTTCTGCTTCATGATTCTGCTAAGAGACTAAATACGACCAGCAGCAGTCACATTTTACAATGCAAGATGCTGCTAAATCATGGACATTTGTACCAGAACCCAGAGTACATTTAACTTAATCAAAATAGAGAGCCATAAGAAAACAAATTCACCACATTTTAACCAATATTTTTAAACCACTTTCCAGCCATAGTACCACCTACATCTAACATAACCACTCTTCTAGTCTTCTCTCTATTCCTGTCCCCTCTGTCCTTTTATGTCTGCTTATCTGTCTTTTTTTTCAATTGATCTTGACATATCTGGTCTCCCCAACACCTTCTCAATTAACCCTCTTACCCTCTCCATTTCTCCATGCCTCCCTCTATTGCATTCTGTCAATCAAACCCAGACCACATCCGTCTGCTGTAATAGAGACAGAAATGAACAATATCGCTTACTGTTCAAAACGAACTGATGTAAAAAGTCTAGTATTCACATTTCAGAAAGCACTTCCTCTGCATCAGCATACATCATGCAAGTCTACTGACAACAAGCTCAATTCAAGGAATACTCCAGCTTTAGTCTACTATACTTTGTTCATTTGTTCACCAAGGTCAGGAAAATGAACAGATTAGATTCAGAGGTACTGTTGTACATATAGATAAAAAGTAGGGATGAACCAAAATGAAACATTTTTGCTGAAACCGAACAAAATATAACATTTGGTCAAAGGCCAAAAACTTAATCCTGAAACTGTTCATTTCTATAAATGACTATAAAACTAGTAACTAAACTATTTCCCGAAATAAGTCTTATAGTTAGTCTAGAATAAATGTCTGTATTTTAATAAGTTGGTCTGACATAATTAGTTTTAATAACATAGAGGGTATTTGATTATTTTATATTTGTATATAAAACAAATGTTAGGAAAAATTACACAATATATGATTATGTATGATGATGCATGTATGTAACATTATTACTAATATTTAATAAAAACATAAAACAAAATGATGAAAATGTATAAAATGAATGATGTAAGCCACATGGAGGTGCTGTGTGTTTAATGTGAGTGTCCCTGGCAAGAGACACTGAAACACTTCACATTTCTTCTGGTAATTGTGAGACAGTCCCCAACACTGTAGCCACTGAAGCACAAACACAAAGCTAAGTGGCTGTATTCTGGCTTCATCATAAGTGCAGTTTAGTAAAGGTTGTACAAATCGGAATGTCCAAAAAGGTAAGTCATTAAAAATATTATTGTTTGATATAAATTATTCTGTGTTTCCATTTATATGGCCAAACACAGAAAGAGTGTTTTTTGCCATTTCCAGAAGAGTAATTTCAAATGGCAAATATTTTGTAAAAAGTAGGTAAGGTTAAATTCTGATAAGATGCATTACACAGTAAAACAATGTTAACAAACTGTGCTTAAACAAACATTCCATTCTAAATTTCATGTTGTTCATGATCATGTCAAGTCAATAAAATGGTAACACCCTCATGAGATAACAAAAGAGATAGTACTGATATAAATCACTTTTGTGAGAAATTTTCTGACCCATCTGTTATCTTTGAACGAGCACACATTAGTGAGCACAGTACACATATACAAGGAAGAAGTGAGCATACAAATGTCCAGAGCAGTGGACTGGGGAGCAGTTGGGAGTTAGATGACTGGCACATTTTAGTGACACCCCCTCCCCCTATTTTCCAGGCAATCAAATCGGTAAACTTTCAGTCCCAAGCCTGCTTATCTAACCTTTAAGCCATGGCTGCCCCTTAAATCTAATAACCTATTAATACATTTTAAAACAAATCTGAACATGACAGAATTACTGATGGTAACTGATCACAGAAGGTTTATGGTAATGGAAGGAAAAAATATATAGTATTGCACTAAAAATTTGAAACAAGTGCAATTTAAGTGCATGTAAAATGTATGAAATGACATCAAATCAGATCAGTTGGTCAAGCTTTTGAACAAAGAGCTGCCTGTTTATCCATGTACAAGAAGTCATTTAGAGTCAATGGAAAGTACTTTCATCTATTCAGGTCACAACAGAGCACCCATGAAGCACATGACAAATGGCCAGGCTGAGGGAGAGGAGAGCCAGTACCTCACACAAGCCAAACACATGCTGTGGTCCCATTCTGTCTCATAGTTTATTGATGCTGTTTGGTTAGTGTTAGCATGTATTGTTATATATGAAGTGTTATGGTGTAATGACCTCTGCGCTCATTAGCCAGTTAGTTATTACACACACACACACACACACACACACACACACACACACACACACACACACAAAATCAGCAACACATTTAAGACACTGCTGTTTAACTGAAAGTGGTAGTCAATTCAGACTCCTGCAGATACCATTGCACAACGATGATCAGGCTATAAATACCTGCAGGGTGTGTGATGGGATTCATAGATTGAGAGGTGGTACAGTGCAGTGAATGTCTTCAATTCAATGTGTTGAAAATGGGTCACATGCAGATATTCATGATTGGCCAAAAGGTGTTATTGCATTTGAACATGACAAAGGTCATAGTGTGAAGGAAGTATCTGAATGTGCAGGTGTATTGAAGCATACAGTCATACAGGTCTACCAGCAGTGGCAAAAATCCCAGTCTACAGGACATTCTCCTCATAACTGTGGACGAAAGACAAAATTAATTGATAGGGACTGTTTCACAACTTTCATAAAATTGCTTCACTTTCAAATAAGAACTGCTTCTAGAACACAAGTCCTTCACAACCAATTTCTGTTTGAACACTACACAGCAAACTACATACCATGCCTATGTATAGCAAAAAGACACCTTCAGCCTTGTGTGCCGTCAGCCACAATTATGAGGAGAATGTCCTGTACACTGGGATTTTTGCCACTGCTGGTAGATCTATATGACCATATGCTTCCATACACCTGCAAATTCAGTTACTTCCTTCACACTGTGGTCTTTGGCAATCATTAAATTTTGACAATTGTTAACATTTGACTTGTGAACCATTTTCCACACCATGAACAAGACATTTACTGTACTGTTAGTACCACCTTAAACAGGTGGTCTAGGGAGCTTCTTTATAAAGAAGTAAAAATTAATGCTAGATACATGAATGATATCATCCATAACAGCACATGATCATTTCATTCTGTAATAAGAATACTAACTTCAGTTTCAAACCAAAATAATGTCAATATAATATCACAAAGTGATGACAGATAAATGATTGCACACATCCCATACATACAAACACCCATAGGCATTTTAAGTTTTAAAGAATAAATTAAAAGAATCAGGATATACCACTGAAAAATTCCAATTACATTTTTCAATGTCTATTTATTGAGTCTTGGGCTATTTTGGCCATTGTTAATAATGCTGATGTCTTTGCATACAGCATTAAAATTTCTATATCATGCCAGTGTTTAGTACTTTTTTCAGCACAACATTACCTATACGACCTGACTCTCTTACACTTGGACATAATTTGAACATATTGAACTCAGATTGTTTTAATGCTACTACATTTACTGCATGTTACATTTAACTAAGGATGTAAATCTCTACCAGTATCAGTAGTTTGATCAGAGGAGGATGGATCCCCTTTGTGAGTCTGGTTCCTCCCAAGGTTTCTTCCTCCAGCCTTGAGGGAGTTTTTCCTTGCCACTGTTGCCTCGGCTTGCTCACATTGGGCTTAGAATCAAAATGTCTGATACTGATTATGTAAAGCTGCTTTGTGACAATGTCCATTGTAAAAAGCGCTATATAAATAAATTTTGATTGATTGATTGATGATGAACACAAACATGGTTAATGATGTCTTTTAAATGGGGTATCCAATCTTATTCACAAAGGGCCAGTGTGGTGACAGCATTTCATTCCAAACAAGCCACAGCACACCAGATACTACTTGTCTAATTTGTTGGCTTCAGTCTTCATATAACTGGTGTGCTTCGGTGAAAGAAAACCTGCAGTCACACTGCTTATCTTTTCCTTTGCAGATAAGATTACACAGTCCTGATTTTAAAGACTGGAAAAGTTAACACTGGCAGTAAATGTGAACATGAGACAGGTGGTGATGGGGGGGTTTGCACCTAGCACCACACAAATTGCTTTTCTAGAATATCCATCATACACTAACCTGGGGCTGTGTCTCGTCTCAGGGTAGCTGAAATCCATTAGTCACACACACACACACACACACACACACACACACACACACACACACCCTATTTCTGAATCCCCCCAGAGGATGAGCGTCAATCTATGACTTTTTTTTTTACTATTCACAACTTTAAGATTAATGAATAGCTACAGTTACATGGACAAAGCAGCGTGTAATAGACAATGTAATTGACATGAGGTTGAGGAGGTTTAATCACACATTCTTTGCTGCCATCTAGTGACAGCAGACAGTACTACACCTCCTATCCTATTGACCTACATATGGTCTGCTTAAAAATATGCTTCTGGACCAAGTGCTGTGAAAGATTAACAGCACGTCACATTCAACTGTCATTTGCTGAACCCAGAACATAATTGAATTAATTATGCCCTAAACTAGCAATTTATTGATTAAAAAAAACTTTTTGTAAAGGAGACAGTAGCTATGAAAGAACAAACATGTGGGCAAAGTATGGATAAGCAAATGTAAGTGTAAAATGAGATTTAGGTATACTTAAAGTGAATGCTGTGGTGTACAACGGAAAGGAAACCACAAAGAGCAACCACAGCCACCCTTTGAGCACATGTCTTCCCTGGAAACCTTTCTGTGAGGTTTTATTCACGTTATAGAGAAAAAATAACTAGACTGAGTAATAACTTAACTGTGGTTGTGGTATAATCACCTTGCTTTTCATTTTCCCAAGGACTTCTGCTCAACGGGAGTACTGCAGATTTCTCAGGACATGCTGACTTCAATGTCCATTAACGCAGCCTGATGACTCAATGACTGTACTGAATGATGTCACTGCTGAGCAGAGAAGGGTGTGTGTATGCATGTGTGTACTAGAAGGGCAAACGTTTTGCCAGATGTCAGAGTCACCAGCTTTGTTGTTTGTTCTATGTGGATAGTCATAGCTGCCATTCATTAGCCATACTTCAGGTGGGTCGAAAACCTACATACAGCTTCAGTCTCTTCCTGAAAATGACTTGGCCACAAGGTATAATGGCTTGAATAGCTTCAATCCAAGGGGTCCACGGGACACCACACTGTTGCAATTCAAAACTCTCCCCTCCTACACAGTGACATCAATGTGGAGTCTAAAGTCAAAAGATTACAATGGAATCTACACTGATCACCGAAATGTGAGCAAGGGGTTTGGTGTCAGTCACCTTTTAATGGAGTCACCTATTCCCCTTCATACTGTTCTGTTTCAGTGCCAAGGTACAGAGAATTAAAAAGCTTAACTGCGTAACCAAAAGCATGGTGGGAAACATGCACACAAATGCCTTCCTGCTTGCACTGTGTCTTGGGAGTGTGGAAGTTAATTTGCAAGCAACAAAGACAAAAAAAGTAGTATCTTATTACAACCCACACCACCGATAACTGAAAATAAGCTCCCTTGAGTGTGTACATATGGAAGTGAGACTGGAATCACCCATGAGTGAGCACAAGATGAGACATCACAGTGAGTAAGCAGGCAAGTGACCGTGTCAGCTTCTCACTTCAGAGAACAGCAACAGACCTTTTAAAGATGACTTATGGAAGAAACTGTATTGTACTCTGCAGCCACATGACATATATGCTCCTTATGTTCTTAAAGGCCCCACTTATCCCAACGTATCTTGCATTTTATTTTATATCCCCATGTAGTTATTTACAAAACAAAAGTGATAGCATTTATTCCAAACCACACGTGGTCATAAATTCAGATATGACTGTGTATATATACATAATCTCTACATAATGAAACACTCCTTATAACATCAACAGCTGAGCTACACTGCTGTAGGCAGAATGGGATGGGTGTCAATATGTTCATCACAAAACAAAATCACGCAAACTGCTTGTTTTTGCTACTTTGAACAGTGCGTAATTAACAAAAGACGTTAATTAAGATCTTGATGAGGTTTGAGAGAACTTTTGGTGAAGTATTTTGATTTGAATGATTAGGCTACTTGGGTGACTACTAGGTTTCTAGTGTTTGTTAGCAACATTAGCCATGAAGCTGTAGGTCTAACCTAAAGAAGCAAAATTTGGGGCTGATTTACAACAAATTTTGTGAATATGACTGGAATCACTTTATGAGACAGCATCCCCTGGGTGGCTAACAGGATGTGCAAAGTATTGAGTTTGTTTAGACAATGGTTTCCTGCAAGTTTGCAGAAGCTCTCTTGATCACCTACTGCAGAGAGACATGTGAAACCTGATGAAAGGAAAGCAGCATCTGGCAGAAACTAATGTTCCCCTCTCACACACACACACACTATATTTAATAAAGGTCTGAAATAAACAAGAAAGAAGCCCGCAGTGGTATTTATGTTTTCCACCGGTGTGCCAGAGTCACCTGAAATAAACCTTAAATGGTTGTCTCCACATGAGCACCTCTTCCTGTGACTGCAAGCTTGTGTGTGAAAGCGAGAGAAAGAGAAACAGAAAACATGCTTGGGTTTCACCATAAACTAACCCGTCTTCCACAAAACCACTACCCTGCCTTGCATATGCTGTTCATTAGAGGAGTTTTCAAGGCAGCTTGGCAAAAACTTCACACAATGCGTTTGGTTTCAAGCAAACTGATGCCATCATTTTATTTATTTATTACTATTATTTTTTTTGACAATTTTCTCCCCTTCCCAATGTGGTAGTAGCCAATTAACCATCTGCTAGGGGGGCTTTCCCCATCACTTTGCACTGTCGCCAACTCTAGGACAGTGAAAACAAGCACACGCCTCCTCTGCTGTGTGTGATGTAGCCACCACCTCTTTTCAAACTACTGCGGATACACCGTCACTAGGGCGCCAACGTGCTCGGAGGAAAGCGCAGCATCCCAGTTCCGAATGGATCAATCAGTAACATGCCTGAGCCAGCGGACATTGCAATGTGTGAGTGATAGGGAGAGAGAGCCCTATCTACCTGTCCAGAGAGAGCACTGCCAATTTTTTCTCAGCTGTTGATGGCAAACAGTATGACCAGGATTCGAACTTGTTGTCCTCTGGTCATAGTGTCAGCGTCTTAGCCTGCTGAGCCACTCGGGGCCCTAAGGTCATCATTTTAAGGCATAATTTTAAGCATGATTATTGTGTTATTTTAGCTTTTGTGTATTATTTTATTATCAAAGGCCAAGTGATGCATAAAGCTTTATATATAAAGTGACTCCTAAAACCCTGGCATGGGGTCCTCTAACAGCAGCCCAGCACTGTTAACTGATACCTACAAAGCAGAAGAAACTGTAACAATTTATTCAGTGTATAATGCAGAAATGACAGTAAACAGCAATGACCGATGTCAAGCTGAGGTCTAGAAGATTAAGAAAACTCTCAAAGAGAGCTGCAAATAGGCAAATCGATACCCTGCACAGAACCTTCAGGAAGGTCTAGCAGACTCTGGAGTGATGGCGCACTCTTCTACTGTGCAGCAAAAACTCCACATATACGGCCTTCATGGAAGACTCATCAGAAGAAAACCTTCACTGCATCTTCACCACAAAATCCAGCATCAGATGTTTGCAATTGAACATAAAATAAAGCAATTGGGGAAAAAAGTAAAAGCTATGTTTGGGGGAAAAGGTGAAGAATTTCATTAAAAGAACCCCTCTCTTACTGTTGAGCATAAGGTTAGATCAACAGTGCTTTAGGCATATGTTGTAGTCAGTGGCATAGTGAATATTTCACTGATTGGGAGGGAAATTGATTCAATTAACTTTCAGCAAATTTTGGAAGGAAATATCACATTCTGTATAAAGCTAATGATATAAAGATGTCTTCTATAACAGGAAAATGATCCTAAGCGCATCTCAACTCCACAATGCACTACCTCAAGAAGAGCTAGCTGAAGGTTTTGCTCTCACAGTCCCTCGGTCTAAACATCACTAAAAATAAGTGAATAGAAGACTTTTGCTGTAGCCGGTTGGTTAGGGACCCGGTCTTCTAACCAGAAGGTCGCCGGTTCAATCCTCGTGCAGGTCATGACTGAAATGACTTTGAGCAAGGCACCTAACCCCAAACTGCTGCCCAGGTGCCGTGGATAGGGGCTGCCGACCACTTCTGACACGTGTTCTCACTACCCCCTAGTGTGTACATTAGTAAAAGCATGTTTACCACACAAATGAAATAAATGCAGAGGTTGACCAATAATTGTGCACTTTATTTGACTACAAAAGTTGTTGACAAGCTAAGATATTTGCCAAAGCAGGCATTACTAAGCACTGACCCTAAAGGGTTGCCTGAACTTTTGCTACAGGCCTTTCTTTTTTTATTTTGAAATTTAAGAGATGGTAATAAGTAAGTAAATGTTAAATATTAAAGAATGTGTCATCTTTAACTTGATATTTTTGGAAATCATGTCTTTTTTTTTGCTTGATTAGTTCACAGTAACAAACATTTTGTTTTAATGGTCCCTTTACTGGTCTCTAGTGTATTGAGTGGCAGCACACAATCACAAACACTTCATTTGTCAAACTCCTTTAAAAGAGTACACAAAGATTACATGGAATTTAAGACATTTGGCTAATGTTTAAAGGAATTTTCCACTAAAAATCTTCTCAAAGTTAGTCTATCAGGTAAGACATGTCTGTCTTGACTCCAAATTTTGCTTCTTTAGTTGAAGCTGTGAAGCTAACTTTGCTAACCAACACTAGAACTCAGTAGTCACCTAAACAGCCCAGTAGTATTGGTCAAGGAAACAACCATGGCCTGGTGGTTAAAGCCTGATCTGGTAACTGGAAGATCAAGGACATGACTTAAGTGTCGATGAGCAAGATATTTAACACGCAACTACTCCTCAGGCACTCATAATAGGGGATGCTCACTGCTTAGAGCTTGTGTGCTCACCAGGGTGTGAGTTTCAGTGCACGGATGGGTTAAATGAAGAGGTCAAATTCCTGTGTGCATGCTTTGTGTGTACTTTCACTTTCAATGTCAAAATTTGCCCACCCAGCTCTAACTTAAAGTCTTACTAGTCAGTGCAGACTAAGTGTTGCACTTATACAGAAACGGCTGAGTTATTTATAATACTACTACAGAGTTCTAGTGTTTTGTTGGCAAATTTAGCCCCTTCAGCTCCAGTTCCAAGAAGGAAACATGTCTGGACTGGGGAAAATATGTAAATATTATTTCTAGGTGAAAGGAACAGCTGACAAGAGTGAAAAAAACACATATGAAACATTTTCTGCCTAATCTCTATATGCTGTATCTATACTCAAAACACACATATACTAGGAGGTAATGGCCCTATACTTCCCAATGGTCTCCATTACAAACTGTACTCTAACACACTTGAACATGATGCAGTTACAACCCACTGTAATCAGTGTGTCATAGATGACATTTAAATTGTTGGGAGTATTTTGTAAAGGTGCTAGAGAATGCATGCAATGATTCTCTAATGTGTACACAGAAGGTATGCAACTTTGGATAAGAGAAAAATGCTCAGATGCCATTTTGCACACCCATTTACAAACCTATGATTTACACTCAGAATTTTGCTATTTTTGGTTGGTTTATAGCAAGGCACTGAGATGGCTAACACAGAATAAAAATGTAACATGTAATGTTGGACCCTGAGTGGCTCAGCAGGCTAAGACGCTGACACTGTGACTAGAGAATCACAAGTTCAAATCCCGGTTATGCTGTTCACCATAGACAACCGGGCCCGAGAGAGCAAAAATTGGCCCTGCTCATTCTGGGTGGGTAAATGGTGCTCTCTCCCAATCATTTTCACACTACAATGTCCAATAGTACATGCGTCTACTGATTGGTCCATCGGAGCTGGGAATCCTGCGCTTTCCTCTGAGCACATTGACTCTCCAGTGACGGTGTATCACAGTCACGTTTGAAAAGAGGCGGTGGCCACATCACACGCATTGGAGGAGGCTTGTGCTTGTCTTCACCCTCCTAGAGTTAGAGACATTGCATGGGGAGTGATGGGGAGAGCCCCTAGTGGATGGGAGGGATTAATTTACCACCATTACATTGGGAGACAGAAAAATTGAGGAAAACCTGTATACATAAACCTGAATCAGTGTGCCCTGGGAGCTGTATTTACTCCTTGGAGACAGATTTTCTTCTCTTTTTACATGTTGAGTCTGCATTGGTGCCAGAAAATGGGTGGGAAATGGAAACAGAGAGCTGAGGAAAAAACAGGGAGAAATGTGGTGAGAGAAGAGGTGAATGAAGAGGAAGTTGATGTTATGAATCCAAATATGGTGTTGCTTGACCTTGCTTGGGAACTGTAATTCTAACAAGGTTGGTGTATGTAAATTTTAAAGCCAAGTTTAGGATTTTGGTTTGAGTGTGCTCATTTACATAGGCACATTTCAGTCAATTGCACATTTAAGTAGCTTGTACAGGCTTTCATTCATTCCTGGCAACTGTAACATTGCAGGATAAACATTCCTTTACTTCCCTAAAAGTAAGTCTAGGTCAGTGATGGTTTTATGGAGCCGAGGCAGCAGTTATAGAATACAAACACAAGGCTGACCACTCCTCTAGAAAACAAACAGCACTGTATTTTTATATGATTCAATGAAACAAAGACCTTTGCCCATTTCACCCATGAATGTAAAGGATTGTGTATTCAGTCTCTGATGTATCCAGACACTGAAAGAGCGAAGGGAAAGCACGCGAGTAAGTTGTAGAAAACCCAGCTGATAAAATCAAGATGACAGTCAGTCATGTGAATGGAGTTAAAACCTGTTTTGTGGTTCAGTAAGGAAGGGGAAGCCATCTAACCTCACTAAACACATACACACACCATCACCTGAGCTTCCATCACAGTCCAACACCAGCAAATCCAATGCCTCAGAAAAAGGTTAGATGATCAATTCTGGCAACTTCCAATCTAAAGGCCACATATCCTACATTTTTCTTGTGTTTAATTTACCATGAGGTCCAGTTACGACATGTGTTTGGGTTTATATGCTAATAACGCATCCATGTTATAATAAATAATAAGTTATAATTAATTACATGATAATTTCCGTTTTCTCTCTATACCTTGAAATTGGAGAGACTGATTTTGCTACTGCACTTTAAAGCCAGAATAATATTTAGATGACTTCTCTTCTGATTGGCTGTAACTACTGGTAGCCTTGGGCAAATATGATATTTGAAACAATTAATGATATGAAGTCTTTTTTTTTTTTGCTTTATATCACAATGTTGCTGCTTTAATTTACTTAACTATTAATTTTGTACAAACATTCTAATCTACTGTGTATTAAACTTGTACATAAAAGTAATATTAGATGTTGGTATAGGCCACACGAACATAAGTTAACCACAAATACACATTTATATATAAAGCCACTAGAACAGATCATAATATAAATAGTTTCAGCTATGCAAAAAATGCTGGGATACAAGCAAATGAAAGTAAGAAGAGAGTGCAAAAGGTCACGGAGAAGAAGGGTGTCAGTTGAAAGGCCCTGTAATGCTCAAGTGGTGTAATTTTCTAACATGATGATGCTGTTTATCGCAATCACTCTGGAGATAATTGTCTAAACGTACACTATAAGTCAAGCTTACTGTCTGGTACCTTGCTAAAAATGCTACACTGTGAAGGTTAATCTGATGTATGCTGAATAGGATGATCTATGCAAATGTACTGGTTTCTGTGACATCATGAAAACACTGAATGTAAAATTAACCAAAAAAAAGTTCATTTTAAAATGTAAAGCTAAGTAAAAATGGTACGATATGGATATGATTGTCTTAGTAGGGGGCCTTAATAAAAAAAAAAAACTAAGCAGAAAAGACGGAAAAAACCCATCAAAATAAAATGCTCCAGTGTTCCACAAGCAATAATTCTTTCATTCAAATCTCTACATGCAAAGGTGACATAAATTAATCATTCCTAAAATCACCTAGTGGATTTAAAATGATCAGTGGTTATGTGATTTTTATAGCTTGACAAGGCATTTCAAAAATAGCAAAGCAGCAGATGCATGTTTAAATGAAAGTAACAGATACACAGATAAAACAAAGCAGGATGTTATCTTTAGACACGTTTATCTGATCAACAAAACTCACTGCATATGCTCACTCAAAATGCAAATGAGTGATACTCATCAGCAGGTTAAGTCAAATGACTTTCAGCAGCTCAGTGATGAGACTGAAGCCCCAGTGTATTATAAATAAAACCATCATGATACTTCAAGACATTTCAATACATTACATGATCATTTATTCATTCATTCATTCATTATCACACCCGCTTAATCCTTATCAGGGTCGCGGTTAGTCCCCTACCCCCTCACTGGGCGCAGGGCAGGGCATTACACTATTCAACTAAGCCCAGGACAGGGCGCCAGTCCATCGCTGGGTGAACACACACGCACATACATGCACACACATATGGACAATTTTAGAGTACCCAATTCACCTGACCTCCATGTTTTTGGACTGTGGGAGGAAACCGGAGACCCCGGAGGAAACCCACGCAGACACGGGGAGAACATGGAAACTCAGCTCAGATGCAGACTCTAACCCAAGACCTCAGCGCTGAGAGGCAAACGTGCTAACCACTAATCCACCATGCCACCCTCATGATCATTTAGTTTATCATATTGTAATGACTTTTATTTAACGTTCCACAAAATCCAGTACAACAGGAATAATTATATTCTCTTTGTGATGAAACATGCATTTACTCGCTGCTCTTCCAGTACAGACTGCTCTTCAATTTTTCACAACATGCTCAGAAACACATAATACAAAGTAGGGGTCGGCTGTTTTTCTCAGGGGCAATACCAATATCAAAAATTGTATGCAATACCCAAAATGGAAGGCATGACCGATATTTAGGACTGATTAGTTTACATTTGTAGTAGGAACATTTACAAGGATGCAAGTGGTCCTGATTCACACTACAGGATTTTAAAAATCCTAAAAACAGCGTTGAAACTAAAACAGCCCACATATATTTTTCATAAATTTTTCTGTCCATGACCAGTTAGTCATATAGGTGCCCACACTACATGATCTGCCTTGAATTGAAACCCCACACACTTTACAAGTTTCACACCTGACCCCAGCTCCGAGCCTCAAAATCTCAAAGGAGTTTTTCGTGAACTGCTGTCGTGAGAACAGCCAAGAGATTTTCTATGAACTAGATGTAAACAAACATGGCGAATGACAGCAAAACCATTTCAGTGCTAGTTGTGACAGCTTTCTGCCACGACAAAGCAAAGGATGTGGATGAAAACAACAGCACACATTGTAAAGACTCTCAGGCTGTTGCCACAGCTCCACAAGTCCACCTTGATCGCCATTTATCTGCCATGCTTTAACTTTGCCTGTACACACTGACAAGGTCAGTTCAGCTTAGACCTCATTGCATGATTTCAGGCATGATGTTAATGTGGAGTTTTACATTAGAGAATCAGCATCCACCCCACTCTACAGGATAATCTGGGAAGATAATCAATAACAATCACCTTGAAACCGGAACACCTTTAACAATTGTCAGGAGAAGCAAATCGGCCTCAAAATCAGCCCAATTATCCTGTAATGTGAACCAGGCTTTACTCACAACATACGTTACGTCAGCATAATTTCATACTAGAATATTATAAAAATGAAGTGCTTTGAGCTTCAGACAGTTGTAATAACACTAAAAAGCATGCCCACCTTTTATCAATTGGTCAGGGCTGATAATCACTCAACCCCTAATAATTGACAAATTATTAAACAATTACTGACAAAATATTAAACAATACCATTCACTCCTTTGTTCATACATGGAAGGAAACAATATGTGGAAAGCAAAGTCTAAACAACAGGTGCCACATCAAAAAATAAAAATATTGTGAAAGTTCTAAAAGGTAAACTTTATTCATATTTATTATTTATTATACAAAAAAGTGAGCCTTTGTTTACTGTTCATCATTATGGCTTATAGCACAACATTTTTTAGAATATTTAATTGAAACAGAGTAATTTACTATTCAAACAGAATCAACATTAAACCAAAAAAGGCTTCAAATGTGTCACTTTATGACCTTTTTAAATTAAATTATGAACTCAAACTTTTTCCACAATATTCTCATTTTTGCAGATGCACTAGTTATCTAAACTCATTTAATAGAATAAAGGATGTTTATATGATCCCTTTAAGAAAAAAGGGGAGGTGACAGTAATGGTGCATCAACCGCCAGCCAGTAAAGTCCATATAAACTTGAATGTGGTAAGTTGTGGCAAGATCTGAGCACTTTTACAAAACAGTGAAATATGATATGATTGTAGTGGTTGACAGGGTACAGATGCTCCTTTCCTTAAAGGTTCATACAATGCAGTGTGTGCATTTCAAAACACCCACCCACACACATACAAACACATGCTGTTTCAACAGCCTGCCGACCACTCGGCTCATGTGGCTCTTCGAGTGTCAAAATGTAGCAATCACCATAGAAACACACCTATAACAGCTTGGTAGCCATGGCAACTCATTATAACAATTAATCTATCCACCAGTTGGAGGTCCATTATCAGTTAGCACGGAAGTTCAGAACAAACCATCAAAGGTCTGAAAACTTCAGTCTAATTAGGAACATCTTCCTCAGGCACTCCTCACAAGGGTCTTAAAACCCCACCATGTCATCTTACTCTGTAAATAACTAGTAAAAGATGTCAAGGGGTAGAGGGTTGAGACTAAACTTCAGGGCTCTAAAAAGTAATTCAACCCACAGGCTCATAAGCTTCTGTAGACCCATTTCATCCTACTGCATGGCTTTCATTTCAACAAATCAAGTGTACACTCCAATGTATTGCAATGAACGGTTTTATTCACCTACAGAAATGAATGAAAGTCTACCATCCCCTGGAACTAAGCAGCTTCCAGTTGGCCACCAGCTAGGGATACAGTGTGCTTTAGAAGTGCTGAGCATCTATAATGGTGGTGATATCACACACACAACAGTACCGATTGTGTTTTAAATACTGACCAACATTTTAACCAAGATATCATTATGTTAGTACATCAGATTGCTCGAAAGAGCAAATCAAAATACATCCTAAATAAATAACAGGTTTCCTTTCATAAGAATACTACGGCCCCTCCTGGTCTGGGATGCCGAAGATGCCATGTGACAGGGTTTGCTGCACATATAAATAAGTTAGCAAACAAGTCAGTTGTAGCACTATGCAAAACAATCATTAGGGGCAAAGGACATGATATGACTGCTGTCCAAAGAGGCATGGCAGTAGAGTAACAGGTGAAGGGTGGAAGCATCTTGAAAACTGTTAACTTGTGAAATTTTGTTTCTACAGTTGCTGTAGGGACAGTGTGATAGAAGTACATGGAGTGCCTCCCAGCAGCATAACAGTGGTGTCCCACAGGCCATTGCTGCCAGAGGGCAATGACAACACATGCAATCATTCACTTGATTATTTTTGATACATTTTGCTGCAATATTATTTTGTATGTAACATAAGCTGTTTCTTACTTTTGTTAAAGCACTTTTTTATTTTAAAAAGCAATTGATTTTTTTTATCATTTCAAATGTCAGTTTGTCCACAATAGATGAGAACTTTATTTATACTGGAACATACTAGAAATGTGTGCTCATTTAGTCTACAGTAATAAAGAGGTTATTGAAATCACCCCAGTCAATTTTTAAATCAGACAAAGTTTACCATTTAGTGCAATGATGTCTTGCTTAGCCTAACCTAATAATGCATTTTTGTACAAGGCTTTTCCCTCTCAATGTCCGATTGTCCAGGATTTCAGACATAAGTGCTTTTTATATTCTGGGTGGTGTAATTGTAAAAGAATAGTACAGAACAAAGTCCAGTCTAACCAAGCTATTTCAGATTATGCAATATTTAAGTATACAGAGTGCCATTAGTTATGAAGCATCAACTTTTTTAATGTAAATGTAAAAATAATCTAATACAATGGAGTGGTTGGTTGTCATTTTACAATAAATCTAGCCACCATTTGGAGATCTAT
>BRDA01088965.1:0-11885 GCA_036984385.1 Crenuchus spilurus
GAGCAGTAACAGAGGGCAGAAGGAATGAAGAGAATGAGCAGTAATAGAGGACAGAAGGAATGTAGAGAATGAGCAGTAAGAGGACAGGAGGAATGGAGAGAATGAGCAGAAATAGAGGACAGGAGGAATGGAGAGAATGAGCAGTAACACAGGACAGAAGGAATGAAGAGAATGAGCAGTAATAGAGGACAGGAGGAATGGAGAGAATGAGCACTAATAGAGGACAGGAGGAATGGAGAGAATGAGCAGTAATAGAGGACAGGAGGAATGGAGAGAATTACCAGTAATGGAGGAATGGAGAGATTAAGCAGTAATAGAGGTCAGGAAGAATGGAGGGAATGAGCAGTAATAGAGGATAGAAGGAATGAAGAGAATGATCAGTAATAGAGGACAGGAGGAATGGAGAGAATGAGCAGTAATAGAGGACAGGAAGAATGGACAGAATGAGCAGTAATAGAGGACAGGAGGAATGGAGAGGATGAGCAGTAATAGAGGACACCGGGAATGGAGAGAATGAGCAGTAATAGAGGACAGAAGGAATGAAGAGAATGAGCAGTAATAGAGGACAGGAGGAATGGAGAGAATGAGCAGTAATGGAGGACAGGAGAAATTGAGGGAATGAGCAGTAATAGAGGACAGGAGGAATGAAGAGAATGAGCAGTAGTAGAGAACACAGGGAATGGAGAGAATGAGCCGTAATAGAGGACAGGAGAAATGGAGAGAATGAGCAGTAATAGAGGACAGGAGGAATGGAGAGAATGAGCAGTAATAGAGGTCAAGAAGAATGGAGAGAATGAGCAGTAATAGAGGTCAAGAAGAATGGAGAGAATGAGCAGTAGCAGAGGACAGGAGCAGAGAATGAGCAGTAATAGAGGACAGGAGGAATGGAGAGAATGAGCAGTAACAGAGGACAGGAGGAGAGAATGAGCAGTAATAGAGGACAGGAGGAATGGAGAGTAATAGAGGAATTTGAGTGTAATGGGCTTGGGCACATTGAGATTTGAGATATTTACACAAGATATGCCTTCAATGCAACATCTTTTCCAGGGACGTCCATGCATTTGTCAGCAAGATGATGCAAAACCACATGCTGCACATATTACAAAGGCATCGCTGCAGGTACGGGTACTGCACTGACCTACCTGTATTTCTAACTTGTCCCCAAAAGAGAATGTGTGGAGAATTTTGAAATGTAAGAACACTATAACTCAGTAGTCACCTAAATACCTCAGTTTATTCTGTATTAATACTTCGCCAAAACGTCTTTCAATCAGTTTAGAACATATGAATACTTTGAGCTTTAAAAAATAACAAAAACTGCTGCAGTCTGGCCTGTAGCTGTAAGTCATAATCTATCCTAAAATACATCAAAGTCTTTGAGACCTTAATTAAGACCTGAATGTGGTTTGAAAGTTTTGGTGATGTATATTTACAGAAAGACTGGGTTATTTGACTAAAAATGACTAAATGTGTTCTGGTGTGTGTTAGCCATGTTAGCATGTTAGTTCCTGTTCTAAACTAGAGAAGCAACATTTGAACTGACTGATTGACTCTATTGCAGGTAATGGAGAGTTAAACTAAAGTTCCCTGTATTGACTGATTGTTGGCCTGTATCCTGTGAGAAAAGCAGCATGTCTAACTCACCTTATAGTGTTGGAACAGATGTTGAAGTGAGTTTTCTGCTGTTTTCTTGTCCACTGAGTCAGAGAGGATACTGCATAGCAGGGATTTAGTATGTGAGCTGATCAAATGAAAAATTAAGCAGAGCATGACAGTGAGAGTGGCAGAAATCCATAAATTTAAAACCTGGAAACTTATACCTTTAGTAGCAGTCTGATATGAACAGGTGCTTTTCTGGTATCTAGGCCTGTCAGATTTATTCCATGCTTGCTGATGTTGACGTCCATGTCTATCCTTTTTGCAGTTAGTTTTTAGATGACTAAATGGTCCAATCCTGGTTTACATTAATGTTTACGTTTACGTTTATGGCATTTAGCAGATGCTCTTAGTCCAAAGTACTCTTCAGTTCAGACACTGTTAGAACAAAACCATCACTAATACCTAGAGAGAAAGATACACAATTATATACAATATAAGAGGATTACAATAAGAGTTTTAAACTAGTGCTCACTTAAGTGCTCGGCAAAGAGATGTTCTTCAGTCTGTGTTTGAAGACTGTGAGGGACTCTGCTATTTGAACTTCCATTTGGAGTTTATTCCACCACTTGGGTGCTAGGACAGAGAAGAGTCTTGATGCTGGTCTTCCATGTGTTTTGTCTGCTGCCATTTATTCAAATAAGCATGAGCACCATTCATGGTTCTCTGGTTTTTAGTGAAATCATCTTTTCTTCTGTGCACCTGCTGAATATCTACCATGGTATAGCTGACTATAAAGTGCTGTGGAACAGGACAGACTGTACTGATGCATCCTAATTACATGGCCCAGCCATCTGATGTTGGGTGACTGTGCTTCTACTTTTGGTCCTTGTAAGTATATTACAATAAGTATAAACTCCCTAAGAGCAAATGGGGAATCTGTCTTCCTGTACTGACAATAGATGGCAATAATAAAATGTAATGACTGAAATGCTATATACAGTATGTAATGAAATATACAACAAGAAGCTCAGCGAGTGCAATCATTAGGCTCAGATTGATCTGGTTGTAGTTAGAGATTATGTAACAAAACAAGAGTGAGAATCCATAACCGGTAAGGCACTCTTTATATTATTTAAAGTCTCTGTGTAGTTTGTTTTTCTCTTTTGTGTGAATCAGTGAGGGACATTTTCAACCAAAAGTATCTACAGGCTTTCAGTGCATCACTTCTTCCTTGAATGTAAGGAGTCTTTCTCTGTGTGTGTGTGTGTATGTGTGTGTGTGTGTGTTTGTAAAATATCTGATGGAGCTCATTCTCAAATGACCCAGTACTTTATAATTGGGTGAAAACCTGTGGAGCATGTTAAACCGCCCAGGATCTTGCAGTGATGCTAATGAAGAGCATCAGTTTAAATGGGTGTGATTCCTTTTTTTGTGCTCAGTCACTTTCCAAAGTCTTTTAGTTCACTTCCATTGACGAGTTTAGACCCATTGATGAGTTTAAGGCTTCTAGACCCTTTGCAGCCCTTTAAATGAGGAGCAGGTTGTTATGCAGTTTACACTAGTATTCATTTTTAAGACCTCTTTAATTGTTCAAAATTAGGGAAGGAAAATTAACTAACAATGAAAAGTTTAGCAAGTAGTGCGAGGTCGATTGCAGATTGCAGCTCGTGATGGATGTCTGCTTTAGAAGTGTGTTTGCTGGTTGTATTTCAATGTAGCCTTAAACCTGGTCCACAGTACTGTATGTTCTGCAATAGATAGACAAGCAGACATACAGACAACAGATAGATTCAGTACAGTCCAGTTAACAGGAGATCAATACTGTCTCTACAATAAGGAGAGCCTTGCTGTAGAGTGTTATTGCAGTATTTAAGAAAAATCTCTATAGCAGCACATCAGTATCAGTCTGCTGCTGAATGTACTTCTGTTTTTTTACTGTTGTTTACACGGACTGTGAGGTATTGACCAAGATGACTAACAGCTTATTCAGGGACCTTTAATTGCTGCAACCTTCAGAGATTCCAGTTTGACTGCTGCAACAGAGCCAGAGTGAGTGATCAGTTGTTCAGGGAGGATTTGTTGATGCTCTTGCCACAGCACACAACAGTCCACTGTCCATTAGATGATGGATTAAACTACCTTCTTCAGCCAAAGCTCCTCACATAACAGCCCAGGCTGTATGGTGTTTGACGAGACATTGAGTGTTTACATGCACTTAATAAGGTCAGTTATCTGATTATTGAAGTGGTTAAGTAAATGGCCTAAAAATCCAATGAAGAGAGTCGGATTTTACTCAGAAATCTAATTTCTCAGTGCATGTATATCCTTAATGAATTTAAAGTGTTATTCTCAGCCTCCACATGTGTGTGAAACAGCCTTATCTTGTTAACATCAAGCAGAGTTTAAAGCAGAAATATGTTTACTGCAGTGGCGGATGCTGGTCTTTCAAGGAGGGGAAGCTCAATTTCGGGCTACATCATAAAATATGTCGGTTTATTTATACGTAAATTCGACCCTCCATTCCTTTTCAAGAAAATGATCTGTGACCCTGTCGTACCAACAAGGCGTCTTTTCCAGGGACTTGAGTAGTGTCCTTTCAATGGCCAGCAGAGCTAGGCTTTTTTTAGTCCATAAACAACCTCAATAAACACTATTAATCACTAGAATAGGAGATATTAGTCTATAAACAACCTCAATAAACACTATTAATCACTAGAATAGGAGATATTAGTCTATAAACTACCTCAATAAACACTGATTCGCTCATTTAGCTGTCAATCAAAAAGGGATTCAGCCTCAGACAGATCATCCAATTATCATGCAGAAGCTGAGCGTCCGGGCCAGCCGAGGCCAGCCCACTGCCCCATATACCATAGACCCCCAGAGACGCTGAGCGTCTGATGGGCGGGAAAAAGCCCGGCAATTATCCAATGACTCATCTCGTTTCGCAGCATGCTTTGCTTTGCCATTGAAGTCTGTGGACGCTGAGCGTCCACCCTGTTCAAAGCACTGTGAAGCTGCGGGAATGAGTGAGAGGAAAGCCGCGTCGTTACCAGTGATAAGAAGCTGATTCTGAACAAAAGTTGAGCGCGTTGTAGCGCATACTTAGTCAATGACATGTACACACAACAGTATATTATTGATCACTTATTTTTTAACATTTTAGGGGAAGCTGAGCTTCCCTTGCAGTCTTAGAGCAATCGCCACTGGTTTACTGTCCGACTCTTTTAGACTCTGAGTCTTGAATGATCTGATATCTAAAGTGCATGTAAATGTCCATCCATCCATCTATTATCTTAAACTTGATCAGGGTCGTGGTTAGTTCCCTACCCTGTCACTGGGCACAGGGCAGGGCATTGCAGATTCTCCTAGCCAAGACCAGGACAGGGTGCCAATCCTTTACTGGGTATACAGGTAAATTTGTTAAATGGATTTTCAGAGAAATACAAGATGTACCTTTGAGCTCTGCAGAATTTTTGTGAACAGCCTTATTAACAACAGATTAAAGCAAACATTTTTTTTATACCCATAGGATCTAATGGGTCATTTTGTTGATGTATTATTTTAATATGTGGTACCTCATTGTTGATCAACTATTTAAAAAGAAGCAATGTGTAGCAATATGGCCACACATTACATTATTATAATGCAGCATAGAGTGTCAAATTGTGTCACTCACCAGAGTCATCATTCATTCTGGCATCAGTGACACACTGTTATGGCATTGGGATTGGGAGGCACTCATTGTATGAGATGTTGATACACAACATATTACATGTATAGTGACATAGTACAAGTCTTTTTTGTTTTAATGTTTATTAGCATGGCTTATAGCTCATCCAGTATCTCAAATTATTAGTAGTAATATTTAGAGTTCATTAAGTTACTATTTAAACACTATAAATATTTCTGTTTAGTTCAGTACATGCATACAACACCACAATACATGATATGACTGTGCAAATTATTGTGCATTGATTTATTTTCTTTTCACTTATTCTGCAAATTTAGGAATACTGAACTAATTGCAACTGATTTTCCATTATCACAGTTAAAAATACTCTTGGTACATTAGTTTCTGTGTGTGTGGAAACTTGGCGCTGAGTGTGTATTATTCCTCTGAAAATTGGCACTGTCGGCCTGTTCTTCTACCCTGGAGAGCTTTATAGCCGGGCATTGGCCCTGGCATTCCGGATCATGGATTACACATAGCGCCTGTGGCATGGGCTGCATCCCAAAATCATATTTCATAGGCATACTTGAATATCCTACTCTTCCATACTGTCATAATGGCTCATTCTCTGACCTGACTTTATGTGGTAACTTGTTCAGAAGCTACTGAAACACAGTTGATTTTTGGCAGCATTAAGATTAGTATTCAAATCAGTTAAAGTTAAATTATGTTTTGGGTGAAGTTAAGGTTAGAATGAGTGTTACCTTAAAATCAGGTCAAATGTAAAATAATAAAGCAGTTTTGATCTATAGTCTGTTGTATTTGTTAGCAGAAACTAGGCTGTGGCTCACTCAGTGAGTCAGTCAGTTTTTTGTTTGTTTGTTTGTTTTTTTACACTTCATTTTGAAAAGAGTGGTGAAACTAACATGACATTTACATTTACGGCATTTGGCAGATTGTAGTCCAAATTACTTGTCAGTTCTGAACTGTTAGAACAAAACCATTATGAATACCTAGAAAGAAGGAAAGATACACAATTATACACCGTATAAGAGCATTATAATGTATTACAATAAGTGTTTTAAACTAGTGCTGTCTTAAGTGTTCAACAAAGAGATGGTCTTCAGACTGTGAGGGACTCCACCTCCTTGATTGTTTCACCACCTGAGTGCTAGGACAGAAAAGAGTCTTGATGCTAGTCTCCCATGTGTCTTGGAGGATGGCGGGTCAAGCTTTACCATACTAGAAGCTTGAAGGGTTCGAGGTGCGGCTCGAGACTTGACCTTTGTCATTAGGTAGGGTTACTGTTCCATTTTTTGTATTTTAGGCGAGCATCAGGGTTTTGAATCTGATGCAAGCAGCTACAGGAAGCCATTGAAGTGAACGCAGCAGTAGAGTGAAGTGATAGCGCTTTTCCACCAAAATAACTCTGGTTCTTGAACTGGTGCCATTCGGGCTTATGAGAACCTCGGTGCTTTTTAGTGAACCAGCCCGCGTTTCCACTAGTTGAACCGAGGATACGTCACGGTGTACGTCATCAACAAAGCGGAATTATAAACAAAGATGACAGAGCGCATCGACTACTTGCGAGCATTTGTGCTCTTGGTACAAATGCTTGTTTCACTTCACAAGTCAAATCTAGAGCCGGTGTTCTGTCGAGTTGTGCTACCTATCGATACGTGCTATCTAAAGCCACTGCGCATGCGCCGACCTACACTTTTTAATTATTTCTCGTGTTTTTAAAATTATTTCTCGTGTTTTTTAAATAATAAATCTGTTTTTTTTTTGTGCATTAAACAACCTGGACACACTGTCATTGCACAGAAGTGTAAATGGAAATGAATACTAATAAATATAATAATTAGTTTAAAAAAAGCAATTGCCATAACTTTATCATGATACAGTGATTTATGCTATCCAAATATAATACATACACTTCTACTGGGAACGTGCTCTAATATGGTGCTTCTTTTGTATTTTTACAGTTAAATACACACTAGGGTAGCACGGTTTGACAAGGTAGCATAACTCGACAGAACACCGGTACATTCTCTTGTCCAGCTCCACTGCGCGAAAGCTCCTTTTTAGAATCTCTGTAGTCCTTTTTTAGCTTCTTTAGCTTATCTATCACTTGCTCTCTTGAACGAACAAAACCTGCCCGAGCTAAATCCTCCACCAGTTCGCTGTAGAGTTTCTCCTTTCAAAATACTCCCCTCAAGTTTCTCCTGAAACTCCGGAGAACACCAAATAGATAACAAAAACTGAGTTTCTTCAGTGGACCACTGTACGCTACGAGTCGCCTCAGTGCGCAGGCGCATTTGGTTCGCACTGAAAAACCAACTATTTTTTGGTTCCCGCTGCGAACGAACGTTCCTGGTTCGGGCCGGTATTTTTGTTGGTTGAAATGCGCCGAACGGTTCAAAATTAGGTTCTTGAACCAGAACGGTGCCGGTTCCGTGTTGGTGGAAAAGCGCTATGAGAGAGCTTGGGCTGATGGACCAGCTGAACAGGTGCATTCTGGATCAGCTGCAGGGGTCTGATGGCTCGAATTGGAAGACCAGCCAGGAGCAAGTTGCAGAAGTCAATTTTTAATACTGGACAAGCACCTGGGTGGCATCCTGGGTTAGAAAGGGTCAAATCCGTTGAATGATTAAGAGGAGGAGCTGCACGACTGAGTCAAGTTTGCAATGTAAGTAGAAAACGAAAACTGGTCGTTCAGAATCTCACAGAGTCTTCTTCTTCGGATCTAACAACTATGGAGTTCTCAAACAGTATGATATATGTCTAGTATACTGAGAATTTATTCTCCAGAACTGGCTTTATTAACAGCATTAGAGCACATTGATCTGTCAGATCCATCACAACTCAGTGATCCAGAACCTCTTCATTTCCAAATTAAGCTCTGGAGGTTGGTTCTCTCTCTTCTTTAGCACAGGATTTTTTTATCACCAGTTTAATTGCATTCTTACACTGGCACTGCTCTTATTCATTCAAATTGCAGAGCAATGTGTTACATGAAGCAAGTGTGCATGCAAACCACAATGAAGAACAGACATGAAAGATATCATAAAGCAATTTTCATTTCCAATACATTTCCTAATTAAATACTGTATGTTAATGTCTCTTGCAAACTTAAAATAACATATTGAATATCTTTTTCTAGCTTCTGCTGTTCAGAATTTTAGGATGAGCATTTCTCAACCTTTTTTAGTCACAGCACCATTTATAAGTATATGTCATGTCATGTCATACACCGTCATCGCTTCGCGATGGTAGGCTGCACAGACGAGTCACTTCTCTCCAATGCCATCTGTCTCTGGTTGCTTGTAGCAGGCTAGCACCTGATAATCCAGTCCATGTCTTGATGTTATTCATCCAGGTTATTCTTGGTCTTCCACGTCTTCAGACTCCCTCCATAAGTCCAGTCATAACACTTGCTTCAATGCTCTCATGTGCTGCCTCATCACATGACCAAAGTAACGTAACTTGCGGAATTTAATGTGCATCAGTAACTCCTTTTGAGTTCTAGCCATCTCATCGACTTGCTCAGTGGTCATCATCTTCAGCAACTTCCTGATGCACTTGTTCTCAAAAGCCTGAATACGTCTTTCTTCCTCTTTCTTCAGTGTCCAGGCTTCACATCCATATGTAGCTACTGGCCAGACCAAGGCTTTCATCAGTCTTAGTTTGGTGTTGATGCTAATTTACTTGCTTTTCCACATCTTTGTCAATTTGACCATCACCAACATGCCCATGGCCATTCTTGACTTCACTTCACTGGCACAGTCTGCAGCTTTTGTTTCTCTGCATCCCAAATATGGGAAAGAGTCTACTTGTTCCAGAAGTCTTCCTTCGTCTGTGATCTTCAGTATATCTTCAGTGTTCGTCATCACGTTTGTTTTAGCTGCATTGATCTGCATGTTATATTACTTTGCAGCCTTCTCAGTGCGATTCACCAGCTCTTCTAGTTGTTCTTTTGTTGTGGCCAATAAAACGATGTCATCTGCATATCTGAGATTGTTAATAGTCCTTCCAGCAATCTTGAATCCTCCCATAAATCCCTGTAGTGCTTTCCTCATCACTTGTTCTCCTAAGCTGTTGAATAAACATGGTGAGAGGTTACATCCTTGATGGACTCCTTGTCTTACATTGAACCATGCTGATGTGTGATCGGCAGTCCTGACAATAAGAGTATAAGACAATAGTAAAAACTAGAAAAGGAAAGTTCGTGAACTAACTTTGAAATTGGCTTGGAAAAAGCCTGCTAATTACATTATAATGTTAAACTTTCAATAACTCCTGGTTATAATTAATGACTTAATTGGAATAAGAAAAAATAAATAAAGAAAACAAAGGAAACGCAGGATATTGTGCATTGATAACATCTAAGCCCACAAGCTAAGGTATCCCAGTTGGTTTGTAAGGTGATGCTTTGGTATTTGTGGTGGTTGCTATGGCCCCCAAGGTGGTTGCTATGCCACCCAAGGCCGTTGCTATGGCACCCAAGGCTGTTGCTATGGCACCCAAGGCCGTTGCTATGGCCCTGCACTAGAGCTCTGTTATCTGTCCTGATGGAGTACATGAATGTTGATGGCTGTTGGGACACAGAAACTCTGTGGCTTGAGTGTATTTTAAAATGAATGGAAGTCAATGGGAGGAACGAGGGAAGAAAAGATAACAAAAAGATGACAGTGCGGGTCAGTATGGCTCTGGACTAGAGCTCTGTTACCTGCCATGATGTAGTATATCAATTTTGGTTGTTGTTTGGCAAAAGGAAGCCTGGAATTTGATATGGGTGAAAATGAATGGAAGTCAATGGGAGGAAAAAGGGATAGCAATAAAACGACAAATAAACGAGTGCGGGTCAAAACAACAGTTAATTTCTGCTCGGGGGCCTGCCCTGATATAGTGTATCCGAAATGGTGCGAATTGGTCAAGCAGAAGTACAGTAGAAGAGCATGCATTTTTGCTCCCCATTCATTCTCTATGGGAAAAAATTCCCAGATTAAGGAAGATTTTAGGAAAACCGCACATCCGATCAAAATTCTGTATACAAGCCCGGATCACACAATCGGACCGAACAATCTGGAGTTGGAACGGTGTCGATATCTTGAAAACTGCGGGACAAGAAGCGGGACAAAAATCCGGCCGAAGAAGAAGAAGAAGAATATATGAAAAACGAATAATAATATGAAAAACGAATAACAGTATATTGCGCATTGCTTTGCAATGCGCAATATAATTGATAAATAAAAAAATAAATGATGATCAAGTAATGAGTTGTTAAAGGCTTTTGATTTAAATAAAAAATAGGAATTAGGAATAGGCATTAAATTTAATAAAAGTTGCTAAAGTGTATAGAGATTTATAGTTTATTATGTAATGTTGATGTTGCCTGATGATGGTGAACCAGGCTAAAACTGTACGACTACAGCTGTAAAGATTTAGCAAACTGGTTGTTATGGTGTTGCTAGGTGGTTACTATGGTATTTCAGATGGTTGCTAAGGTGTTGCAAGGTGGTTGTTATGGAATCTAATTTGGTTGCTAAGCTGTTGCTAAGTGGAAGCAATGTTAATTCAGGTGGGTGCTAGGTGCTGCTAGGTGGTTGCTATGGCACCCAAGGCGGTGGCTAAGGCACCCAAGGTGATTGCTAAGGCACCCAAGGTGGTTGCTAAGGCACCCAAGGTGGTTGCTATGGCACCCAAGGCGGTTGTTATGGCACCCAAGGCGGTTGCTATGGCACCCAAGGCGGTTGCTAAGGTACCCAAGGCGGTTGCTAAAGCACCCAAGGCGGTTGCTAAGGCAGCCAAGGCGGTTGCTATGGCACCCAAGGCGGTTCCTATGGCACCAAGGCAGTTACATACTGGTTTATCAATATACTAGCACCACCTAGCAACAAGTGAAATACTATTGCACCTGTTAAGCAACACTTTAGCAGCCACCTTGGGTGCAATAGCAACCGCCTTTATAAACCAGTATGTAAGTGGGGGTTGGGATTACCGTTGCCCTGTCAGAAGTTATGGTTTTACATACAGAGAGATACAGAGAGATTTACTTGAAAATGCTTGAATTACACCCTCTGAACAAATGCCCATAACTCAGAAAATATTTGACCTATTGCTTAACCAAAAAACATGTTTGAGAAAGGACCCTTTGCCCATCAAAAAAATTGAAAACTTATTTAGATAGATGAAGGGGTCTCTGATTTACGATGAGTTAAACACAAATGAAAAATTGGGAAAAGCCAAATCTGATTAATTGAAATTAACATGGGAGCAAATGGGAGAGTTTTGGGGGTCTAGTGCCGAACTAAGGTCCATAACTCCAAAACATTTTTTTTAACAATTAGATCTTTTGGGAATTCATGGAGGGGAAGTATTCCTACGATTTTAAATTTAACTGGTGTTTCTAGGTCAAAGTATACGGGTTTTACAGGAGTTTGTTCAGAGAAAAAACGAATTATGCCCATTTTCACTGAAAGCTAGAGTGGTGATGACATCAGACACTCTAGCCAGGCCCTATTACAAACCGGATTCCAAAAAAGTTGGGACACTAAACAAATTGTGAATAAAAACTGAATGCAATGATGTGGAGGTGCCAACATCTAATATT
>BRDA01088967.1:0-15000 GCA_036984385.1 Crenuchus spilurus
CTCTCTCTCTCTCTCTCTCTCTCTCTCTGTCTCTATCTCTCTCTCTCTGTCTCTCTCTCTCTCTTTCTCTCTCTGTCTCTCTCTCCCTGTCTCTCTCTCTCTGTCTCAATCTCTCTATCTCTCTGTCTCTCTCTCTTTCTTTGTCTCTATATATCTCTCTCTCTTTCTCTCTCTCTCTCTGTCTCTCTCTCTCTCTCTCTCTCTCTCTCTCTCTCTCTCTCACACACACACACACACACACACACACACACACACACACACACACACACACACAGTCTCTCACTCTTCTACTATGACACACATACACACACACCTTATAAGCTAGAGATCTTCAGATCTTCTCCTGGAAGGCCAGTGTTCAGTACAGTTTAGTGATTTCCCTGCTCAGACACACTTACTAAACCTGGCAATTAACAGTGGGGTTGTGCAGGGAAATCATCAAACTGTGCAGAAGAGTTCCAGGACCAGATTTGAAGATCCACGCCATAAGCCATCAATGCAAAGGCCATTCAGTAACACTTTACTGTTCATCAGGCTACATAACACATATTCACTAAGACTGTACCCCTCACATGAACCTCCAGACACCCTTTTGTGATGCATGGTTCTCTGAAGAATTTGACATTTTCTGTGAAGATGCCAGAACTGAAGCATGGTGCTTGATGCAGCCCAGTGATGAAGCTAAAAGCTCCTCTTTATATGGGGGTGGGGGTGTCCTTGAGGCACATAAAATGCATTTTAAGTTCAGTGAAGACCAGTGGCAGTTATGGGCAATATGGGCAGCTGCCCAGGGCGGCATCCCATCAAGGGCAGCACAAAAACCTGACCCCGCCCCTGCCAGGTTGTGTGAAGTGCATTTGGCATCTCGTTAAGGGCGGCACAAGCACCGGCCTTGATGAGGACTCCTCTGGATATTCAAGATACTTGCAGTTTATGCAGGGTACATTTGCATAAACATCTATAAAGGATTCTCAGGAAGAACTCAGTGCTCTATGTTTGTTTGTGTGTGTGTGTGTAGGTGCCCAGAGAGCCTGCGTCCAGAGACTGTGAGGCCTTGTCTGCTGCCTTGTAAGAGAGACTGCATTGTCACACCATACAGTGATTGGACCCCTTGTCTCAGCACCTGTGAAGCAGGTACATTCTTTTTTTTCGAACTTACATTTGCATAGAAAAGTTTGTGTTCTCCTGCTAAAAATGCATGTTTTATTGATTATCTAAGTGAACATAAGTCAATAGATAATTTGCATAGAATGCATATACATATACACATATTATTATTATTAATAATAATAATATTATTATTGTCATCATCATCATCATTTTTATCATTATCATTATCTTTATTATTATTATTATTATTATTATTATTATTATTATTATTATTATTATTATTATTATTATCATCATCATCATTTTTACCATTATTATTATTATTATTATTATTATTATTAGTATCACCATTATCATCATCATAATTTTTATCATTATCTTTATCTTTATCATTATTATTATTATTATTATTATTATTATTATTATTATTATTATTATTATTATTATCATAATTTTTATCATTATTATTATTATTATTATTATTATTATTATTATTATTATTATTATTACAATTTCAGTAAGTTAAATATAAAAATTTTTGTGTCTACAACAAGTGACAACCCTCTGTAGAGCATATTGGCTTATTTTCACTCTGAACATCAACAAAATATAATTTTGTCAATTGACCACATGTCTAAACTTTTGGCTAAGATTGTATTTCATCTTTTACAAAAGTCAATGGCCTTCATATACACTCACTGGCCACGTCATTAGGCACATATACCACAGGACTACCATAGAGCAGACAGTATTTTTTGTGGTGGATCATTCTCAGCACTGCAGTGACACTGATGTGGTGGTGGTGTGTTGGGCTGGTATAAGTGGATGAGACACAGCAGAGCTGCTGGAGATAACACATTGTTATATTTCTCTACTCTATTAGACACACTTACCTTATTGTTAGAGACTGGAGCTCATTGGCTGCTGCAGTTTGTGTTGGTCCTCTAGTCCTTCATTGGAGGTCATATATTTACTGTTGGCTGGATAGTTTTGGTTGGTTCACGCCAGCAGTGACACTGAGATGTTTAAAAACATCAGCAACTTTAATAAAATGAACAATGAGTGTAGATACAAGATATGTGTACCTAATGAAGTGGCCAGTGAGTGTAAGTGCTGAAGTCTCAATAATAGTATGTAGTCCATGCCTGTCTTGCATTGTGAGGCTTGGATGTGCAGAGATAACAAATGTTATCAAGTAAATGGCTGCATTGTTATGAAGATCACACTCATGAATAACAATCAATGGCGGCATTGAAAACAAATTACACTGAACAAATGAAAAATTAGTAGCTATCTGTGCATTAATTGTCAGTGAGAATGTGTTTGTTCATCAGGCATTTAAAGACACATGTTATTTACATACTGACAGCCTATCACTACTATAAAAATAGATTGTCGCCTGGCAACCCGTGGCATGTAAGGAAATAGAACAAATGCTCTACTAAGTAAAGTGGAGGACGATTTCGGCGTAATTTGCAGCGTGAGAGAACTGCTGCAGGACTCCAGACGCTTGTTAACATGCTTATTACGTGTGATCGTCATCCCAAGAGTGATTTGTGCAAAGTGTTGCCTTGGCCCCTTTCAAGGAAACATCTGCTGGAGTAATCCTTTAAAGTCTAATCACCAACGTCTTCCTCTCGATTCACTCTCTTTTCCTGTTGATTTTGCAGCTCAAAGTGGGCTTTTTGTCAATACAAATATTTGATGTGAGGAGATACATCACATTGTTTGTGCTCAAAGCATTGACAGTTATTTTTACACTGTTTGTAAGCTTTGCTCTAGAGCTGGAAGCATCAGTGTACAGCATTAAAGCTGTAGACTGTAGACTACTTGCACATTTCATTTTTTTTGGCATATTTCACTGCCAAAGTTATTTTTGTTTTAATAAAATTGTTTATAAATGACGGCAGCACAGTGGCTTGGTGGTTGGCACAAGGTCTTGGGTTCGTGTCCCCATTCAGGTGTAGTTTCCATGTTCTTCTCATGTCTGCTTGGGTTTTTTGCAAAGTCTCTGGTTTCTCTGATCAGCATTAAGTGGATAAGATGATGGATGGGTAGTTTTAAATGAGAAAAATGTCTCATATTTTGCCCAAAATTGTCTGAAATGAACACACATCACATACTTTGTATTTATTTAGCATAATGAGTGTTGTTAACACTACAGTGTTAATTTTACACTAACATTGTTGATTTGACACTAGGAAATTTGTGTGCAGTAGCAAACTTTGTGAAACTTGTTTGATTACAGTAGTAATATATCTATAAAAAAATAAAAAATAAAATATAATAAGTATATTTTTGTCCCACCTGGCCACAATCAATATAAATGCAGCATGGTCTTTAACCCTTTAATGATCCACTGTATTTTTAGAATATTTTTGTAGAGTTTAATACCCAGATTTTAGGATTTTAACACAGAAACTGCAGGAAATAAATACAAAATGTTGATCTTTTTTGTCAATGATATTCAAAATTATTGAGATGCACCTGTAAGTATGTAGCATATAATTAAATTAACATAAGTAAATTATGTTTTATAATTATTACATGAAAAGTTAGATTTCAATCTTTTTTTTATATTTTACTGTTTGGCTAATGGCTCATGAAAATCAGAAATGCAGAATGTGAAGTTATTAGAATATTTGATTTCATTTTAGTAACTTACTATTCAAATAGTACCAACATTAAAACAATAAAAGATTGAAATTTGTCACTTCTCCTGTAATGAATATAACGTATATAATGGGTTGCTTATTTTATTAAATTATGAACACAAATGAGCTTTATCATGATATTCTAATTGTTGGAGATGCACTAGTAGTGCGCTATTGTTCCTGCTTGAGTGAGCCGTGCCTCACTTTAATGCAATGCTACATCATACTTAGTAGGCTTCCTTAGAAGGATGTGTGTATGTGTGTGTGTCCTTGTCCTTTCTCCATGGTGGAAATGTGCCTTTTTCATTGCAAACTGTTTTTGGAAAAATGAAAAGAGCAGATTCACCCTTGGTTGCTAAGGTTAAGTTTAGGTTAATTGTGTCTTCACTAGTATAGTATTACCAAAGCTTGTTGTGTGTGTATGTACCAGGTTTATGTCATGTTTTGGGGACCGAAACCTGTTTAAACACTCAGGTTGTGGGGACCTTTCTTCCTTGCAGGACTACAAAGCTGCTTCACAGTGTGTGTGTGTGTGTGTGTGTGTGTGTGTGTGTGTGTGTGTGTGTGTGTGTGTTGATTACTATAAAGCAACTATGTTAATTCAACTATGAGGAAGATGTTGCAGGGCTCAAGACTGCTCTCACTACACAATCTATTTGTGTATGTTTTATTTAAGAACTGCTGTGAAATATTCCTATAAACGTAAAATTTGAGATACTGGCTCAATGATTTTATGGAACATTTCCCATGAATTTGGTATTATTAGAACAATACTAATACTAATACTACAGATACTGTAAATGATGATTAATTTCACCCTTGTCAAGGTGGATCCACTAAGAAGAAGCAATCGAGGAAACGTATCATCATTCAACTGCCAGCCAATGGAGGTCTGGACTGTCCAGAAGTGCTTCACCAGGAGAAGGAGTGCGAGGCACCTTCGGTCTGTCCGGGCTACAGGTGAGCATAAAATAAAATATGTAATTAATCACATTATATTTATATAGAAGTTTGTATGAGAAACTATGCTACGCATTTTATTTGTACTAAAGGTGGAAGACTCATAAGTGGCGACGGTGTCAGTTGGTGCCTTGGTCCATCCGTCAAGACAGTCCTGGAGCTCAGGAGACATGTGGGCCAGGACTGCAGGCTAGAGGTACAGAGAAACTCAAGACCACAAGACTACAATTTCAAATAATTTCATGTTACACTGCAGAGATGAGAGAGGAGAGAATCGTCCACATGAATGTGTCACCTCCATGAAAGGTGGTGTGTGTTTTCACACTGAATCCAGATGGTGCTAAAAGGCTGAACGAGGGCAGGTAAAGTCTTATTTAAAGCAGAGAAAGTTCAGGAAACACCCACAATCATTAAAACATTAAATCTTCTGAAGCACCGCAGTGTTTAGGTGTGTGTAGTATAAGTGTAAATGAGCTTACGCCTCAATAGGGGAAGTGAGTGGGATAGAAGGTGATTTGATCACCATCTCCCACCACTTCTAACGGTATCTTTAGAGCAGGGGAGACTTAGTTAGCATCAAAGTGCTACCCTGGGCTCTTCTGCATGCAACATTAATCTCTGTGTAAACGCTACAGGATCTAAAGGAGGATGCGTTACAAGAGGTTAAGGAACTTCACAGAAGCTGTGGAAAGCTCAGCCTCGGGCTCAGTTATAAACCGCGTATTCAGACCCAAACACTCACCATATGCTCGCTCAGTGGCACGGCTCAGTGTGTTGGCTAGGTGAGATTGCATCAAAACAGCAGTTGAAAACGGAGGATAACAGATTTGCAGGCTTTATACCAAGTAAGATTGTTGGGTTGTCTTTGTTATACTGAAGAAAAGAGCAACTCATCCCTCCAGGTTTACTCAGAAAGCAGCATAGCAGAGTGGAAGATTCACCTTAAATAGCTTAGCGGAAAGGACCACGAGGTCTTTGGCACAATCAAATTAATTACAAAGGTACTAAGAGTTTAAGTGCTTCTAAGATGCTATGAAGGAGCCAAATAGGGCATAAGTGAAAAATCTAGAACTCTATTGCTAATATAAGACAAGAGTCAGACAGAGAAAGTCAAACTTAAGAGGCTATCTGCACATCTGCTCTCAGACTTCTATTAGCGGAATAAAGAAAAGAAGCATTAGGTGCTCCGGATCAGATCATAAGATGGCCATCTTTTAGCAGCTCTCTCTGCATTAGGCCTCATTACATGTAATAGTATCCTGCAAAATGCAGACACGGGTGGAGAGGCAATCCGATCCAGGGCCTTTTACCCTCTCTCGCTAACGTGGATGTGAATTTTTTCAGCTACACCAGTCAATAAGCATACTGCCCTTATGCTAATCCATCAGTCGGTGACTGGTTTTATTCAATATCTGCGGATGAGCATGCAAAGCGTTTCAACTTTCAAATGGCTTATATGTTTATTTATTTGGTCTATCAAGCCTTTTTGTGTCACTCTTTCAGTTTCGATATTTTGATTGCCAAATTGTTGTCACGAATGAAATTATACATCACAGCATGACACACATCCTGCATTTAATCATTGCCAAGTTGTACATTCAGCCATATTCATCGCTAAACACCCATTACATCACCGGAGTCATCAGGTAATGTAGCAATCATTTGGGCGACACGGTGGCTTAGTGGTTAGCATGTTCGCCTGAGGTCTTGGGTTCGAGTCCCCATCTGAGTGGAGTTTCCATGTTCTCCCCGTGTCTGCGTGGGTTTCCTCCGGGGACTCCGGTTTCCTCCCACAGTCCAAAAACATGGAGGTCAGGTGAATTGGTTACTCTAAAATTACTCTGGTGTGTGTATGAATGTGTATGTCTGTGTATATATGTGTGTATGCCCAGATATGGTTGGCACTCTGTTCTGGGTGATCCCCCTAGTCCTCCAGGTGGATGGTCGCTTCCGGTTGAGAGAATGCTGTGCGCGACTGGCTGCCGCTTCTCACCGGAATGTGTGTATCAATTGTAAAGCGTCCCTGGGTATCTTGAAAGGCGCTATATAAGTGTAATGTGTATGTATGTATGTAGGTAGGTAGGCATCTCCCTTCATCAGTGTTTAACTGAATTAAGCCTTTGACACCGCTGGAAGGCTCAACAGTGAAGTCTGGTGTCTCTGACCAACCCCCCTGAAAGCGCACTTCACAAACCTATCATTGAATTAATCTCTTTAACCACACAATCACATTAACCTCCTGGTGACTATGTCTGTTTCTAACCCCACTGGCACAGTTAATGCATGCCCAGTGACATCAGCTCTGCACTGCAACAACGCTATATTAGAAACAGACACTACAAACGACTTATATTTAGCCTACACCTACGCAATCAATCACAAATGGCACTTCCCCAAGCAATCTGTGCTCTTTTATTCACAAACATTGACCAGCCCTCCCAGCTAATTCTGACAATTTCGTCTTGGTTGCCTGTGGAATTTGTTTACATTCAGTGAATCACCTCAGTAACTTTGTTGTTTTCTCTCTCTTTTTGAAGCGGTGTCCTGCAGGAAGCAAGATGGTGGGCAAGTTGATATTGGGGCCTGCCTGAAGCTGGCTGGTCCCATGCCCTCACTTACGCAGTCCTGTCAGCTCCCATGTCAGGACGACTGCCAGCTAACCAGCTGGTCCAAGTTCTCATCCTGTGCAGCTGACTGTGTGGGTGTGCGAACTCGCAGGAGGGCACTTGTGGGTGAGCAGCACAGATTTTGTATCTCCTTTTCACACACAGTTCAATTTTTCTTAATCTGTCAGTCAAATACTTCATTATAGAGCTTTAAAGAACAAATGACTAGTAATTGCTATTGATTGACAGTTGATTTGATCATTTTCTGTTGGATGGCTAGAAATAATGTTTTCTAAGGCTACCACATGGTGTGTTTTGAGCATCAGCTGTAGAATGGATTCAGTGAGTGAGCCAATAATGCAATTTAAAATCCAATTAATGTAACACTCTTATTTGTATATACAATTAATGAAGTAAAAAATCAACATGACTTTGTTTAATTTATCATATTTAGGAAGATTACCAGTTGGATTTTGTCTGTTTCTTCACCATATGTAACCATATGTTCTCATTTTCCAAAACATGCACTTTTTTATATATAGAAAAGTCAAATTTACTTATAATGTTCTGGATTGGCCTTGATTTTATGTTGATATTTATTTTTTGAAGTCTGCACCACGCCATGTACCCCTGTACCTGTGCAGTCTTTAAACATGACCCTATGGCTTGAGTTGGGTTGGGTGCATTGGTGTTGTATTTTGTATGCAATGATGCCTCCAACATGGCAGATTGGGGTTAAATCCCCAGCTCAGGCACACACACCACACAGTATCTAAAAGGGGGCACCATGGCCTGGTGGCTGGGATCTGATATTGTGACCAGAAGGTCGCTGGTTCGATCCCTGAGCAGGTCATGACTGAAGTGCCCTTGAGTGAGCTACCTAACCCCCAACTGCTCCCTGGGTGATATGGATATGGCTGCCCACCACTTCAGGCACATTTTCTCACAGCCTAGTGTGTTTCACTGCATGGATGGGTCAAATTCCTAATTGCCAAAAAAGTTGAATCTAAAAAATGAGTTCTTGGGCAAGACTCCTAACGCTACATTCACCTTAAATGTAACATGATTGAAATTGTAAGTAGCTGTGGATGAGTACATCTGCAAAACAGCATAAATGTAACTTGTCTTATTGTGATTGATAAATGAAAATGTTCCATTTGGGTCAGGATATGGGCTGATATATATTTTAAATCTGAAAAAGAAGGTCTTACTTAATGAAGCCCATTAACCCATGTGTTTGATCATTCTGTAAAAGTAGCTTAAACATGTTACAACTGTCACTTAATTGTCTATTTAAAGTGCTTACTGCATAGCTCAGAGGGGGTAATTGTAATCTTTGTACAAGTCGTATCTGCCCTTTAAGAGATGTCCTTGAATCATACAACTTTGCAACAGGATTACACAGGATTAGGCCTATGTGCCTTTGGTTTAGACTGGATAAATCTATTTACTCGTGGTCAGCAGATCTCAGGGAGTGGTTTTGCGGCTGGGGAATGCAGATCACCTGCTAAGATCAATTTAAAACACATTTCTGATGAGTTTAGAAGAATAAAACAGCTGAACTTAACCTGAATAACAGTTTCTTTTCACCTACACTCCAATCCACTGAATAGTACCTGTCCTTGAGGCTCTTCTAAGTCATTCTAAGTCTAAGCAGAGCTCTAAACTGTGTTTTTTGTTTTTAGGTAAAAGTAAGAAGCGAGACCACTGTAAGAACACTCAGCTGTACCCATTGAGCGAGACTCAATATTGTCCCTGCAATAAATACAATGCTCAGCCTGTGGGGAACTGGTCAGACTGTATCCTGCCTGAAGGAGGCCGGGTGGAGAGTCTTCTGGGCATGAAGGTGCAGGGCGATACCAAAGAGTGTGGTCAGGGCTACCGTTACCAAGCCATGGTGTGCTACGACCAGGACAACCGTCTAGTGGAGACTTCCAGGTGCAACAGTCATGGTACGACATGAAGCTAACAGATTCTTAATCTTAATCTTAAAGGGTTTTATTGCAGCTCTAATCACATGATGAACTTGATAACCTGATCCAGATTAAATTAAATTAGAAGTCTTTAAGTAATCCAGAACTGTTTTGTTGAGTTGGTATCATCAAAGACTGAGAAGCGATTTTTATGCGTGTATACTTATATAAGTGATAAGATAACATAAGAAACCAATAGATTTTTTTTACAATATTGGTTAACCCATAAAGTCTGAGGGTATTTTATACACTCTGATGTAGTCTGACATGCCTTTACTTTTTTACAATTGATATCCATACAAAATATTTGTTTCACAGTTACTAACAAATAAGTGTTACACAGGCTTTTGTTCAACACAAACTCAGCAACAACAGTGTCAAAACAGTAAGAGTGTCATAAATCTATATTTCAATTAAGTCTGCTCTAAACTTAGACTTTCCAAAAACCTGTTTTCAGATGTGCTGATATATTGTGAAAAAAACACTAAACATTTCTAGTCACGACTTTTGAGCTCAGAATTGAATAAACAGAGTTGTTGGTTACACACTGCTCATTACAGTTTTTAGATATTGTATGTGGTTTTATTTCTAAAGCTTAACTAATGTGACTTGATATGTGTTTGACTCATTCAATGGTTCCTAGAATTAATTGTTATGAGAGGTGTGAAACGCTCAGGTGAGAGCTTTGTTCAGATTCACATTCCACAGATGGTAATCCACCAATGGAATGTCTGGAATTATCATATCATTATCATATGAATGACAGATTGCATCATTTGGCAGATAAAATTGTGCAGCTGTCTGACTTGCTCTGAAAAATGTGTCTCTGCTTATTTAAACTGCTGTCACAAGAATCTAAAAATATATTTCAATTCAAGCTATACTGTATATATTTGAAAAGGTTTCAGGGGTATGTTTAGTTTTCTTTATAGGATAAAATCTCTTCAAATCTCTAAAATTGAATTGATATGCCACCGGTGGGGATCCCCCATCACTATTACCATGCATTGTCCACTGGCTCAGGTGTCTGCCAGCTGATTCATCAGAATTGGGGGTCCTGCACTTTTCTCTGAGCATGTTGGCTGCCCAGTAACGATGTATCGACAGCAGCTGGAAAGAGGTGGTCATTGAGTTCTGAGGAGGCCTGTACCAATCTTCACCCTTCTAGAGTCAGGGACATTTAATGTGAATGAGAGAGTCCTAGTGAATGGGTAAGATAATTGGCTACTATTACATCAGGGATGAATTGGGTCAAAAATGTAAAAAAATTAGGGAAAAAACTCAGGAAACATTTACAATGTTTCATTACACACACACCCCTGATAACTTAACATTAGTCTCTGTTTGTTGCCATATTTTTGACTTCTGAATTCTTCGAACATTTCAGATGCTTATTAGCTGTGCAATTTACTTGTTATTTCTTAGCAAACAAAACATTGTTAGGCTATTTTGCGTGCACTTCCAGTGATCAATTTCCTTCATTTGGTCCATCTCAACAGGAGACAGCAGAGCACTTGCCTCATTGTGTGCGCTTAGTATCCGCTGATGGGAAATTCAATAGAAACGAATCAATGTGGAAAGCGAGAGCCCCGCTGCATCATTCGCAGCCTAAATCTGTCAAGGCGTCTCCAACTGAGCCAAATTAGCATTCTACTATATGCACCACAGAACACAGGAAAGAGAATTGGGAATCGGTGTTTGGGTATCTTAAGATTGTAGAAATACACAGAGCTGTCTCAAAGCCAAGTACATGATGGAGCAACGATGGGTTTTTTTGGGGGATGGTGGATCTTGATGACGTTAAGGCTCCTTCTTTCTGAGTCACAGTCAGGTTTGATTTCTCTGCTCTTGTCTGGATGGTGTAATCCCAGCATGGAGCCTGCGAGGGGCTCAGAGACTCAGCATCCTGAGCCTGGAGCTGTGCTGCTGGAGACATCTCTCCTTTTTCCTCCCCCCTCTATCTCCATCTCTTACTGCATCATCTAAGCTACCTCATCACTCCAGTCTGAACTCACAGAGTTCACCACATGAAGCACGGCTGCCATTTTGTGAGCTGGACTGACATACTGCCTCGGGCAGTTTGCAGGGGGTCGAATTTGTGAAGCTTTTTAACCTTTGAAAGAAAACCTTTAGACAAGCAGGACTTGTGCTTGCGGACTTCTGAATCATATATAATGTAGATCTGAAATCTGAATACTGTAGTCCCTCCATGAAAGAAACTTGTTATATTGCATTTGTAGATCTTATTATGTTCCAGACTTCAAAAAGGTCTTTGTTAAAGGAAATGGGTATGTTCAAACTGGAAGACATGAAAGTAACAGTGGTTGCATATGATGTGAATGAAGATAATGGAAGAAAGAGATCTAAACTCTATTGACTTTATCTTAAACCATCACCATAGTGACTATCACGCCTAAGAGGTCTCACATTCCCTCTGAGTATGGCCTGATATTGATTAAAGAATAAGATAAGAGTGATGAAAGATGAGGAGATCAATCTTTCTTTCTTATCTTTATTAGTAGAAGACTGTTTATTTCCAGAAGATGCAAAGGTTAAAATGTTAACTCTTTATAGTCCAGCAGTACTGTTCACACTGATCCCCCTTCTACATAAGCTTGTCATTACAGTTGAACAATGTTTACACTAAAATACACACAAAATAGGCTGTTGGACAAAAATTATTGGGATACCTACCCATTCATAATTTTTTTCCCAAAGTAAGGGTATTAAAAAGGAGTTTTTCCTGCTTTTGTATCCTGATTTTGAACCATCACTGTGAAGATTTGATTGCATTAAACAAGAGTATTAGTGAGGTCAGGTTGTTGGATGGTCACCACCTCACTTCATCCCTAACTCCACCAACTCATCCTAAAAGTAATGGGAGCATCCCATCATTCCAGAGAACACAGTTCAACAGCTCAATCTTGGGGGGCTTTAAACCATTTACCTTATTAAACTAGCCCACACCTGGCATTAGTCATGGTGTCAATAGGTTCATGTTTATCTGCTCCTGAGAGTCTACATGGACGATCTGTGTGTGTACATCTGTGTCAGCAATGCCTGCAAATTAAAGTAGCTGAATGCATTCATTAGAATGGGGCATCCTCAAACATTTGGACATATAATGTATTAGTAGTCATGATAAGTGTATATATGTGCCATATACCCTTATGAACATTAACCTAAAAAGATTTGCAAGGGATTTGGTCACTACACATTCTTAAATGAGTGAACAAATGAATATGAGTCATTGAATAAAGGAATGATGCAATTCACTTTACCATGACTATGAAAATGTAATCACGACTTAGAGTTTTGTCTTGAATGGTTATGCCATCATTTGCATTTGTAGATTCACAAGTCTTTACATAATTTGATCTGCACTTGCTTTAGTTATGCATTGTTCAGATTTACATTCTGCTTATTCTGCACCGCTGGCTAAATTAGATGGGTTCCTCAGCTCTGCAGAGGTAAAAGTGAGCTAGTTCACTTTTATGTATACTTATTTTTGCAAGCTTGACACTTATGCCAAATAAGAGTGACAGTAATTATAACAAGTATAACAGCATGCAACCCAGAATAAAACAAAAGCAGAACCAGAACAAAAGAAAAAGCTGAACAGAGACCAGCTATTGACTGAACAATGAAAGCTCCAATAGCTTCATAGCAAGGCAGCATATGATCTGAGTTATTTCAGGCAATGAGACTATTTTCCAGTTACTGTTTTATCTCATTATGCTTGCGTAGGCTACATCGAAGAAGCCTGCATCATTCCCTGCCCATCCGATTGCAAACTCAGTGAGTGGTCAAACTGGTCACGATGCAGCAAGTCCTGTGGAAGTGGAGTCAAAGTGCGTTCAAAGTGGCTTAGAGAGAAGCCCTACAATGGTGGACGACCATGCCCCAAACTGGACCACGTTAATCAGGTGAGCAGATGACTTTGAACTTGCTTGTGTCTGTTCAGCACCTGGGGATACACAAGGTCCTTGGTCCATTTTAATGTTTAATTGCACTAGCAGGAAGTCATACATTTTTAATTAAAGGACCAAACGGAATTGCATTTCTCTTTAATGTACGGCAAGGGATATATTATTATGTATGTATCATGTTTATTTAATTTTAACATTAAACAAACATTAAACATTCAAATTAGAACATGTGTGTTTAATGTTTTATTTAATATAAGAGCTCCAATGACATTAACTCAAAGATGTTAATGAACTGGCTCACTGCAATGAATCTGTCAATCATGCTTTTCTTTCTAAATTAAGTTATGTGTTTACCTGTTTTTTTCATCTTCCTCTTGATCTTCATCTTCAAATCATGGGATACCACAGGCTCAGGTGAGCAATTTTAAAGCATGTTAAAGCTAAATACTAACCAAATATTGTGTAATCAATATCAGGATGTAATCAAATCCATCTCTTTCAGGTATATGAGGTGGTACCATGCCAGAGTGACTGTGGTCAGTATGTTTGGGTAGCTGAACCCTGGAGTGTGTGGAAAGTCAGCAATGTGGACTTGAAGGAGAACTGCGGAGAGGGTGTGCAGACCAGGAAAGTGAGGTATGATTTGTGATGCATTAATATACAATGAACAGCCAAAACATTAACACCACAAAACATTAAAATCGTCTAACCAGTGTTTGTCTACACAGCATATGAACTCAACCAATAGCTAAACATCAGTAGAACCTAAAATCAGTGCATTATTCTTCAAAGGTGCATGCAAAATACAATCGATGGGCCTTCAGATCCAGCGGAGGACTATCTGTGTGATCCAGAGGAGATGCCACTTGGAGCCAGAGAGAGCAAGCTGCCTTGTCCAGAAGACTGTGTCCTGTCTGACTGGAGCATCTGGAGTCGATGCCTGCTGGTGAGAAAATGATGAAGCCTGTTTATTGATCAGGGAACCTATTTTGCAGCTTTTCTTAACACTATTGGTTTCATTTTGGCAGTGCAGCCTCCCTTTCCCCCCGATGGCATTTTAATTTAGGTATCTCAGCCTCAGGCCTACATTCCACACAGCATGGTACATAATTTTAAAGTGGGTTCGGCCCTTCTTCAAAGCACCGGTGAGCACGGAGTTTTTCCAACCTTGAAAACCTCTGTCTGAGACCTCTAATGCAAACTGACTGATCGGTGGGAGGCCATGACTCCTCCCCCCCCATCCACCCCATTTTTCCATTCTGCTGTAGAGAGGCCTATACAACACAGCATGTTTTCCAGAGCCACTCACAAGCTCGGCTCACACCGATTTAAAGTCATGCCATTCGGACTCAGCAGGACCCCTGCAGCATTCAAGTGAAATGAAGGGCTGGGCACATAGGAGGGCTATAGAAATAGGTAGATTCTGCTTGGGTGGTGTTCTCTCATCATCATAAATAGCTTAGGTTGGCTTAGGTTGGTGTAAAAGTGGGAGTTATGGAGGATTCTTTGAAGGGGGATGGGGATTCCATCATATCAAATACAATTCCCATGTGCTGTTCTACAGAACTGCAAAGGCTGTTAATTATCATACAGCATGTGTCCCAGTGGTAGAAATAGCAGGAACAAGTATGCCCTCAAAATGAATGCCTTTACATTAGATTTTTATCTTAACGTGCTTGACAAGGGTTGGCAATGCTTGAAACAGGAAGACATTTTCCAGGCCAAAATCACCGCACTGGAAACATCCTGACAGTTTTCAGAATGCGCT
>BRDA01088969.1:0-14625 GCA_036984385.1 Crenuchus spilurus
AAATATTGACATTTGCCATCTCCACATAATTGCATTCAGTTTTTATTCACAATTTGTATAGCGTCCCAACTTTTTTGGAATCCGGTTTGTAGATTGTTAGAAGATATTTTTCTTGTATTAGTGTGGCTGTATAGTTTAGATTAGATTCAAGTTTTTGCTGATGTTATAGCACACAACAGAATTTGACCTCCACATTTAACCCAACTGTGCAGTGAAACACACACACTAGTGAACACACTAGGCAAAAAGCAGTCCTATTGTCCACTAGGCCAAAGCAGGGGGCAGTCCTATCCATGATGCCCGGGGAGCAGTTGGGGGTTAGGTGCCTTGCTAAAGGGCACTTCAGTCATGACCTATCCGGGGATCCAACCGGCAACCTTCTGGTCTCAAGACCAGATCCCTAACCACCAGACCACGACCGCCCTCTTTAGGAAGTAGAGATTATGTGGAGGTACTTTAAATATTAAAAAGGTTCCACAGAACTATATGTTAAGAAAGGTTCTTTTGCTGAAGGTCTCCAAAAGACATTTTTGACATCTTTGTGATTCCAGGTTTACAGCTAAAGATCAGGATGGTATGTGGGTCTGTTCTAAGAGATCCAGCACTCTGAACTAGCATATCAGCTCAAAGATGGAGGCATTCTGAGTAGAAGCACAGCTTGAAAAAGAATGCATCACATGCCTCATCTGATAAATAGCTGTAATAAAAGAAAGGTTATTGCACGAACTGGTTCTGCTTTCCCCGTCTTGTTATTTTTTTCATTTCCAAACTTACAAATAACACAATCTACAGCACAAACGATCTTTAATTCTGAGGACATCACGACCTGCCACTATCAGCCCTTAATCGCTGCTCCTTCTACTATCAATATTTGATGCTTTTTACTTGCAGCTTTGCCTTGGAGTGAGCTTTCTTTTCTCTGTAATTCTTACAGATAGTCATAGCCACAGGTGGAAAGGCCACTGTTTCCATTTTGCCTCTACCTCTCAACTTACCAGGAGCTGAAATGGACAGAGCTACAGTGAGGAAGATTGATGGAGCTTCATTTGTGGCCCTGGGGCTTGCTGCAAAGGAACCGCTGCCAGAGTGACGTGGAGGCCTTGGCTGACAGATGGGGCCCTGGCCACTTTGACCTTACCGGACATTGATATTTCATGCCAAATCTCACATCATTGCTGCCTCTTCTTCCTCCACGTCTTCATGCACTCAGATCCCACACCTCGTCCAATTTGAGAATCTGCGTCTGCGGGGTGGCTCAGCACAGTTTGACAGGGGGCAATTACAGCACCAGATAGATTCTAGGGAGCTTGAGTCATGCAGCGTGGCCAAGATGCACTAACAATAACACTGTAATGGAGGTAGGCTGCCTCATGCTCTCTTGCCATGTATCTTGTGCTAAAAAGTCAAATACGTGCTTTGTGACTATACTGTTTCAGGTTTGCTTGATAGCTAAAAGCCTTGTCACAGTGGGGGTGAAGATGGAGACTCAATAAGTTATTGCAAATATCAACTACATGACATAAATCTGAGGAGAGGCACAGAATCCAAAATGTTTGAAGTCCAGTGTAAAGTTTAGGGCGCCATGTCACCTGCTGGTGTTGGTCTACTGTTTTATTAAGTCCTTTGTCAACACATTCATCTACCTGGTAATGTTGGAGCATGCTTTATATATTGTCAGTAAGTGTTTCTTACATTTATTTTCAATTTTATTTGATTGCAGACACATCCCACACAAAGTAGTACAGCAAAGCATTTACCACTTTGTAATGTTGCCATTCCTTCTCACAACACATCAATACCAAATGATGAAGTGTTTCAGGTGTTATTTTGTCGCATTCTTCCTGCAAACATGTCCAACGTGTGCAACTATACAGAGCTCTTGTAGCATGTTTTATTGCTAAATTAGACATTCTAGACATTCTTTATGGGGGACAGATCAGAACTGCAGGCAGGCCAGTCAGGTACCTATACCCACTTCTTCCACCTTTGCAATGTGTGCAGCATGTGATTTTGCATTGTCTTGATGAAAAATGTATGAACATCCCTGAAAATATCTTGAAGGCAACACATGTTGCTCTAAAGCCTGAAAGTACTTGGCTATAACATATATAGAGGGGTTAGACAATGAAAGTGAAACAGCTGGTTTTAGACCACAATAATTTATTAGTAGGTGTTGGGCCTCCTTTTGCAGCCAATACAGCGTCAGTTTGTCTTGGGAATGACATACACAAGTCCTGCACAGTGGTCAGAGGGATTTTAAGCCATTCTTCTTGCAGGATAGTGGTCAGGTCACTACGTGATGCTGGTGGAGGAAACCGTTTCCTGACTCGCTCCTCCAAAACACCCCAAAGTGGCTCAATAATATTTAGACACAAAGACTTGCTGTCTTGGTCACACATGTGCCAGCAAGACGTGCAGCAACAATTTGTCCTCTTTTGAACTCTGGTATGTCACCATAATGTTGTGTGCATTGTAATATACTATATAACTGTGCTCTTACCTGCTAACTGAACCTTCACACTCTGCTCTTACTGGTGCAATGTGACATTAATGAAGATTGGCCAGCAGACTGGTCCAGTTTAGCCATGAAACCTCCCACACTAACATGACAGTGTTTCAGTTTCATTGTCCAACCCCTGTATGTATATATATATATATATATATATATATACTGTTATGTGTGTGTGTATGTGTGTGTAACTATATATGTCTCTTGTTTTAGTCCAAATAGTGTTTTTAGAAAAGCAACATAATTTCAGTTACAGAACTATGTTCTGATATTAAATATTCAAAACAAAATTATTTTTTAATGAAATGATTGTTCAGGGGAGAATGTTCACAGTAAAATAACATATACATCATGTCTTAGAACAGACAATAAACATAATTATATACCCTAACTCCTTATCCCGCTGTAACAATAACAGGCAGTCCCACTGTCAGTGTTAAGGAAGTAAAGATTAGTAAGTAAGTAGGATTTATAGGTAACTGCTTAAAACACAGCTGTTCTGCAGCATATGAAATAAATGAAACTGTGAAAGTTGATGCAGTGTCTGTACAGATATCTTAACTTTCTCTGATTACTTACAAATCCTCTGTATACCAGCAGTGCTGAAACAGTCTGTGACTGTAGGACAGGATTGGAAAATACTGCATTGTAGGATGTAGTATAATACTGTCTTAATGGTAAGAAAAAGCAAATGGATAAAATGTCTCTGGCTGCAAAAAGTTTAATGAGTTAAATATTTAGATTGAGTTAAATAAAGCAATTCCATGATTTTGGAATTTCCATGAATCTCTTGTAGTACCGTATTTACAAAAGCTTTAGACTGATGATGATGATGATGATAGTTACACTTATATAGCGCCTTTCTCAAACCCAAGGATGCTTCACAATCAACACATTCCATCCACACACACCGGCGAGAAGTGGCAGCCAATTGCGCACAGCGTACTCTCAACCGGAAGCAACTGTCCACCTGGAGGACTGCATTGAGCACTAGGGGGATCACCCAGGACAGAGTGCCAACCATATCTGGGCAAACATACATACATACACAGACATACACATTCATTCACACACACACACCAGGGTAATTTTTAGAATATCCAATTCACCTGACCTCCATGTTTTTGGACTGTGGGTGGAAACCGGAGTCCCCGGAGGAAACCCACGCAGACACGGGGAGAACATGGAAACTCCGCTCAGATGCGGACTCAAACCCAAGACCTCAGCGCTGAGAGGCGAACGTGCTAACCGCTCTGTAAGACTGAGTTTAATAAATAACTTCACAGTGGCAGAGAACCTTCACTAGGACTTTAAAAGCTGCATCTGAATGAGGGTTATAGCTTTGGAGTCATAGCAACAACATGCAAGCTGTTGCTGAGCTTCAGAGTGAAACTGTGGATAATGTGTGAACACTCAAACTTGTGTTAAATGTGTTAACGGTGAAATGAAATGTTAGGGTGTTCATAATTGTTGAAGTTAGCACATTATTGGTGAGATATCCTTTGTTATACTTTGATGCCACTAGTTTAAATGTATTTTTGTAGTTTAGACCAGTTTTGAATGTGCCATGCTTATTGTGTTACATGTGTCACTGCAGTGCTGTAAAATATATCATCTAATTCATTCAAGGTGATGCTTATATTCCCCCCCATCACCCTACCACGTAGCTTCTGTCAACCATCTACTGCAACACGCAACTGCTTATACTACCTTGGGCTCTGCTCATGCATAGGAATTTGACAACCACAGCATTCTGCACTGAAACCTGATGCTTGCATGCAGCAGTGAGAGAAAAAACAAGGGTGGGTGGGCAAGCATCTCCACACAGAGAGTAAGGCAGAATATGTTCTGTTACCAAGCAACCCGGCAAATTGGACATTGAGGATGCTATGGAAGGGTCCGGTGTGAAAAACACAAACAGCCGCCCCCCTCCCCGAGACATTATTGTTGATGCGCTATCTAATGCCAAGGGCCTGGTGCACCGTAGGCCGTGCCATAATACTGAATCAAGTGGTGGGGCTAGGTGAAAGCCAATCACAGATTGCTCAGCCTTAGGATAAGGGCATTTTTCATCCCTCAAGACATATGAAGAAACTGTAATCGGGAGTCAAGATGAGGCCATGTCAGATTTCCCTCACATAAGAGAGATAGATGGCCCCTGAAGGCTAAGCAGGTTCTCCACAGCAAACCCACCCCAGTGCTTAGGGTTCAGTTAATATAAGATACCAAACCCAAATGAAATTCCCTGTGTGTCCAACACCTGCCACTACACCTCGACGAGTCTCATTAATGAGACTTTTGAGTGTTGAGGAATTCCCAGTTTGCCATTAAGTCGAAGCCTCATGTGAATAGATGATCATTATAAGCATATGAAGATGCTGATTACATCAGTAAGGACCAGAGACTTTGGCTTCTAAAGGAGGAGAGACATTTGTCATGTGGCAGAGCATCGCCCTTTTTGAGTAAATGGGCTGCTTTTTGCACTGTGAGAACACTCTTTAATTATTTACAGTTTGGCTTGAGAAGGAGCATCACCAAGGCATCCAGGGAGCCGCAAACTTGACTTGAAAGCATTGGATATCGTTAAGGGGGGTAACTATGGGTTTGTGAAGTGTTGGGCACAACATATCCTGGTCAAACAGCGATTTGCAGTTTTCAGTTAATCGCTATGACAAAACAGAGCAGAAAGTGTTCACATGAAATGAGTCTAGAGTCTATGAGTTGGTCTCTAGAAAAAGACCAACATGAAACATTACTCTTCTTTTAGACAATCATCACAATCCAGTCCTGATGACAGTGTTGGATGTTGTGCATGATTTAGCTAAATTGTAACATTAGTGTAGGTTGTTACATGTGTGTGGACCTTATTTAAAGATGTTCTTTAACGTATTTATTAGTTGTGTATGATTCTCCTCTCTTGTGCTTGTTAAAGTCAAGTCAAGCATGGGCCCCGAGTGGCTCAGCAAAGACGCTACCACTATGACCCAAGGATCACGAGTTCGAATCCCGGTCATGCTGTTTGCCATCAACAGCCGGGGCCCAAGAGAGCAAAAATTGGCTGTGCTCTCTCTGGGTGGGTAGATGGTGCTCTCTCTCCATATCGCTTTCACATTGCAATGTCCGCTGGCTCAGGCGTCTACCTTCCTCCAAGCGCGTTAGGCTCTCCAGTGACGGTGTATCAGCGGTGGTTTGAAAAAGATGCGGTGGCTGCATCACACACAACCAAGGAGGCTTGTGCTTGCCTGCACCCTCCTAGAGTCAGGGACATTGCAAAGTGATGGGGAGAGGCCTAACGGAGGGGATGGGTTAATTAGCTAAAAAAGTCAAGTCAAGCATATCTGTCAACATTAGGTTGTAAAAAACATTTCCCAGGTGATAAATGCCAAACAAGGGGGATTGGGGTATTCTAACAGTCCAGTTATGAATCCAGTGGTCCAGTGGTGAATGTACATTCGGGAGCTCCCTGGCAGGCATGCACAGTCCAGAGACATTTCATTTTCACCTTCAAAAAAGATGGTGGGCTTGTGACCCAAATGCTCAACCCTAACAACGCCCAGCATAGAGCACACAATGAACATCAGGCAGTCATTTACACAAGCTCAACTGTGGGTTGGGTTGCCAGGTACCACAATATGTACCCCATTCAGAAACTGATACTTATTTGTGTATAAATACAGCATTTGTGATAACAGTAGTAGGATATTACATTACCCAGTGATGGACTGGCGCCCTGTCCTGGGCTTAGTTGAATAGTTTAATGCCCTGCCCTGCCCTGCGCTCAGTGAGGGGGTAGGAGACTAACCACAACCCTGATAAGGATTATGGAGGAGTGATAATGGATGGATGGATGGATATTACAGTATCTGTTAAATAGTGTTCCAGCACCAGAAACATGCTTAAATGTAAATGTATACACACTCATTGTGTTAAGTTCAGTATTTCTGGCAACAAACACTTTATTCTAGCATTTTTTGGTATCTTGTTAGTGCATCAGGTAGTTGACCTTGCATAGTGGACAACTACAAGGCAGCGTAGTTTCAGATTATTTACTTCATCTGTGAATGGGGTCTTAATTGTTCATAGGATCAATGTTCATAGCCTATTCAATTTAGAAAAGTACAGTACAGCGAGAGAATGGATTACATCAATGCCAAAATTCTGCTCACTTTTGAGATCTTGGGTAGAGTAAACATTTAGCATTTTTTGATGATGGGTCACTTTTATATGCATTTCAGTTCTGAAGCTCTTACAGTGTCTGTTCAATGTTAAATCAGGTTATTTTGAGCAAAGATGCCTCACAGTGAGCAGTGCATCAATATTGTGTTTCAAAAAATGGGTTAAAAATTGCTTGCAGGACTTGATCGATTGAACCAAGTGCTTGCCAAAGCAGGTGTGATGGTTTATAAAAGACTCTATATCTTCTTCTAGAAGGTGTAAACACTGTCTGTATGATTTCTCAAAAAAAAGAACTACATGAAATTATAATGTGCATTATCTTAAGTCTACAAACATCAACCAGAGGTTTTGAGAATGGGGGGAAATAAGGGGTGACTAAATTAGATTCAAGCAGGTATTATCTGTTAGAAAGATGTATGGAAGACCAAGGATATCGCCAAGAGGGTAAACAAGAAGACGAAGAGACGGCAAGGAAAATAAATAATCCTCAGTGGCCGTTTATGAGAAACGACCCCGTGAGCTTAAAATCTTTGGGCTTTATTTGACCACATGATGGGAGGAAGATAAACTGTTGCAGGGAAATCATGATTGACTGGGCCTTCGCTTGCCTTGATTGTCAAAGATTAGAACAAGCGCTGGAGAAAAAAGCAGGGTTCAAAGGCCGATAATTCACCCATATCTCATGTTTTAATCAAATTCCATTACCCAGAGTCTATGGTACATTTGTCATAATATCACAGAAAGTTCAGCCTTTGTGGAAGCACAGTAAGTAGTCACAGTTAAGTCAAAATAAAGTAGGGTCCATACCATCTATCAGCCATGTGAACCCACTGTAGTAAACATGCCCTCAACATCTTTGCTCACGTACCGGCTGTGGTAACTTCAAAGCCCAGTCTCACAGAGGGAAAGAGAGAGAGAGAGAGGGAGAGGGAAAGGGAAAGGGAGAGAATTTTCCCCCAAAGCTCTGCACACTACTCAGAGGAGGATTGTAAATAAAGAATCATCGAGATGGACTGATACTGCTACTGTAAGTAAGTGAGGACTTTAGTTTAAGGTATAAGAGGTCATATATTACATATATTATCAGAATTATAATTTTATTACCAATTATATTTTATTACCCAAGTTTCACATTACAAAACCCTTTACAATATAGTGTAAAATCAAAAAATAGAAGTTCATGAAAAAATTGACTTGTGTTCATAATTTATTTCAAAAGAGTAAATTCATATATCATATTCATTACAGGGGCAGCACAGTGGCTTAGTGGTTAGCATGTTCGCCTCTCAGCGCTGAGGTCTTGGGTTCGAGTTTCCATGTTCTCCCCGTGTCTGCGTGGGTTTCCTCCGGGGTCTCCGGTTTCCTCCCACAGTCCAAAAACATGGAGGTCAGGTGAATTGGGTACTCTAAAAAAAATTGTGTGTGTGTCACCCAGCGATGGACTGGCGCCCTGTCCTGGGCTTAGTTGACTAATGTGATGCCCTGCCCTGCGCCCAGTGAGGGGGTAGGGGACTAACCGCGACCCTGATAAGGATTAAGCAGGTGTGATAATGAATGAATGAATGAATATTCATTCAATTTAAAATGACATTTTAAGCCTTTTTGTAGTTTATAGTTCATGAAAATCAGAAAACCAGAATTTCAAATTATTAGAATATTTCATTGTTTAAGTAAATTATTATTCAAACTGACTTAACATTCAAACAAAAAAGACTTAAAATTTGTCACTTTACATCTAATGAATATATAATATATATTTTAAAATAAATTATGAGCCCAAATGATGAAGGTATTCAATTCAGAAAATATATACAATCTGTGCATAAAATGTGAAGAAAATCCTTTCTTCCCTTTAGAGGGGAAGTGACCAAAAGTACCAAAATTTTGCCTAAGACTGTATGATAGAAATTAGTTCTAATTTTTGTTTGAGTCTTTCAGAGTGTCTTGAAATGTTATTTGTAATAAGGACTTACTCTCAGCTTTATTTCTAATCAACCTTATAATCTGTCACATCAGAACTACAGAATAACAAAGTTCTTCCCATTCAGTCCACTTACCTCAACCTACAAGACCTTAATTGGCCCTGGAATATTGATTCCAGTCTAAAAGCATTTAGCTCTGCTGCTCTGTACAGAAAGGGATGTGGAGGCTAGCAGGGTCTCAAGGTTCAGTCACGAATGCAGGTATTCACTCACAAGCAGACACTAAATAATGGGAAGACTCAAATGCATGTCCAGAATCTACAGACCACAACACTGTCGTCACCTCTGCTCTGGACTGCTGTGTGGTGTGTATGGCCATGTGTTTAACTCTTCTGGAGGACCAAATTTAAAAAAAATATATAGGTGTGAACCTCATTTTGTCATGTGGTAAATTGTGGATCAGATAAATGATTTTGGTCCATACCATGGGCATCAGTAGAATGTAAAGGCATGGGTGGCTTAGCCCAGTAATTGTCAGTCCCACAGGTAGGAAAAAATTGCTTTCCTTTACTTTCTCTTTCATAATAATCCAGGACTGCCATCAGGGCTTTGGCTACTTATACTCACTATTAATGATGCAGTACACATTGATTTTGTAATTATGTAATTATTAGCGCTGTCAAACAGTTGATATATTTAATTAAAGTTAATCTAAGATAAGATAAGATGACCTGCCTTGACTTTACAAATTACACCCATCTAAAATTAGTTTTCCAAAGTGTTACACAGGATTTTGTTCAGCACAAACTCAGCTATAACTGTGTCAGAACAGTAAAAGTGTCATAAATTTTTATTTTGAATAAATCTGATCTAAACTTAGACTTTCCAAAAATCTATTTTCAGCTGTGCTGATATATTGTGGAAAAAACACAATCTAAACATTTCTAGCCAAGATTTTTGAGCTCTGAACTGAATAAACAGGTGTTACCTACACACTAGTCATACAGTTGTTAGAAATTATATGTGGTTTTATTTCTAAAGCTTAACAAATGTGACTTGGCATGTGTTTGACTCATTCAGTGGTTCCTTTTGAATATTTATGAGATAAGTGTTAGGTGAGAGTTCTTTTGTTCACGTTCACATTCCACGGCCACTTTTTCACCAAAACTATGTCCAGAATTACCATTTCAGTATCATATGAATGACATATTGCATAATTTGGCGGGAAAAAATGTACAGCTGTCTGACTCGTTCTCACAAATGTTTCTCTGATTATTTGAGCTCCTCTCACAAACATCTAAAACATATATTTAGATGCAAGAATATATATATTTGAAAAGTAGACTAAAAGTAGTGTTTTAGGTTTCCGGGGTATGTTTTGTTCTGTTTCTAAGATAACATTTCTCTGAGTTATATAAGTGTTAAGCGAAATTTCGGCTTTGTCCATGCCAGCAGGAACACCAACTTGAGAGGCTTAACAATCACAGGAGAGATAGAAAATTCTTGGAAAGTCCTACAAACCAACAGGTGCTTTGATTAGTTGTGATGGTGTTTAGTCTGTTCTGCTGTCTTAATTTACATTGCTGTTACTGATTTCACTTTTCATTACAACAAACATAAGCTAGCCAGGTCAAAAATTTATAGATTTTTACTTTGTTAGCATCTAAAATGGCCATTTTGGACAAGCAAACATGAATATGAAAATATACTTTTTGGCATGTCCTACAAACCAGGTGTATAATGGCTTCAGACTGTGAGGCAGCTCTTCCACCCAGTTGATGCCATTTCTGCTGTTTATAATACATTATGTGTGCTGTATGCAGGGAACATGATTCAATGTGGCATTTTGGGTGTTCTCTGGAAGTCTGAATGTATGACATGGTAAACTAGTAAATGCAAAATATCCTGTGTTTGGGTTCTTGTCTGGATCTGATGCATTTTCTGATTTATTTTCTGCTTTATTAAAACAGGACTCTATCATATTTAGTCATATATCATAAATGTTTGTAAAACTAAACAGAAAATAAATGATAAAGGCAAAAAAACATCACATTTTGTTTGAAAATAGCTGCAACTAGCTTCTCCTCTATCTTGGATGAATGACTAGAGGGAAGTTATCCTCCATAATGATTTGTCAGGTGTGGATGATATATAATGCTTTTTCTGTGATGGCACATTGCACAGGCTAGAGGAGTGCTTTCAGTCATGGTGTGCACTTCTCCATAGACAACGATAAAAAGAAGTGCACTTGAAAGTGTTTGAAAAGTCATCTTATGAACGCCCCCCTGATATAGTCATCAATATAGACACCCACAAAGATATGAATACAAATGTGTGTACGTGTGAGCTGCTCTAGGGAGGCTGCATACACTTTCAAATTGCTGTGAACAATTAATATTTCAATAGCAATTAAAGACATAATCATCAGAGGCCACAAAGCTCCAGTTTCGTACTGTGAGTAGGCAACTTGAAAGCCAGACAGACACTTGATGATAGACTGATATTGCCTTGTTGATCATGTGGGCTGAACTACCTCAGCAAAATTACTTATTTATTTCACAAGTAATTTGCAGCATGGGGGCTCGTCCGAGATATTTTTATTTCATATTCTTGATTAATCTGTGCTGTTTGCTTTGAAGTGACTGAGCTTCCTGGAGCATTTGTTTGTAGTTATCTCTGCATGGGTGTGCTGTTCAGTAAGTTCCAAGCACTTGATTCTTGTATTCTGGTCTCAAGGTACATGAGTTCTACGTACTACAGAGAAGAAACAAAACATGTTAATCTTTAGAAGATGAGAATTATAAGAATTAATCTCCATATGAATGATATATCTGTCATTTGGTGGGAAAAATGTGCAGCTGTCTGACTTGCTCTCATAAACATGTCTCTACTTATTTAAGCTCTTCTCACAAATATCTAAAAATATATTTAGATTCAAGCTATATATGTTTGAAAAGTAGACCCTTTAAGGTTTCCGTAGTATATTTTGTTTTTTTCTAAGATAAAATCTTGCTGAGTTATGCAAATGTTTTGCAGAATTTCTCTTTTGTCCCTGCCAGCAGTAACGGTCTTGAGAGGGTAAAGGAACCTTAAAACACAAACAAAAGAAAGTATTTCCTGGAGAAGCACTGTTCATATGGAGTCACCAAGAGGTGGGTTTGACTTGACAGCACTTATTAGTATTATTAATAATAATAATAATATGAATGATAATAATATTAATATTTATTATTATTATTATTATTAATAATAATAATAACACAAAAATAATACCAGTATACCAGTATATATGGAAGATTTTGAGGCTCAGTTTCAGAATAAAACTAAAAAAAAATCAGATGAGTTCCTACAAACAATAAAAAGGCATCAAAATTCACTGTTTGGGTAAAATAAAACACACATATTATATTACAGATTAATACCTTTTATAAAATGGTAATGAGATTCTCATTCTTCATTACTTTTCTTCTACATTAATCTAAATAACCCAAACAAATCTGGACTACAGTGCAAAGGAACTCTATCACAGTGCTTAGATGTGAATCCGTTGCTCTGAATAACACAGTCTGGGATGTGACAGAGGCTAGTATTGAACTAACATGGCACGATGCATCATTCAATTAACATCTGAAGCATTGTTTCCCAAAGCTGCCCAACCTTGTTAGTACCACAGTAGTCTGAACCACATTGGTTTGAACCACTGTAGTCTGAATTACAATCCAGATGGTTTCTGTCTAACTTTCAAAGTGGGAAACTTGCAAAAACTCAGAAGATTCCAATAGGACAGACATGTGTGAAGGATGCAGGAAAATATAATTCCTTGATTTGACAATGGGAGTTTTGAAACTAGAGCATGCATTTTTAAAATAATTTTTCTAATAAATATATAATAAACTCTTAAACTCTTAGTGATTAAGAAAAGTGATTAAGAAAAGTAAAGATTTTCTACCAGAGACCGTAGACTGTATGTGATTTTCAAAGCAAAAATTAAGAAAAATAATGTCAAAACATGGCAGGAAAGCACTGAAGAAAAAAACTACATATATGGAAACAGGAACAAACCATGGACCTGCTATATAGAGCAACTGCAGGTTTTACTGATCACGCCACAATAACATAAGGGTGATGGTGCGTAGTTTGCCTAATGTTACATAACTAACATATGTTATAGCAATATCTGAGAAATGCATATTCATTAACACAACAATACATTAAAAAGTACATTAAGGACCACATGTTCAAAGTACTTGACATTCAAAATGATCATTTAGCAAGACTGATGTAAATTCTTCGCGTTCTGACATTACCCTTCAACTGTGCTTTACGTAACTGATAATGAGTCTGTGTGTGTATCTTTTGGTATAGATATAACCATAACAGTGAGTACAAAACCTCTTTGTAACTTGAGAAACTTCTAATTGAATAGTCTGATTTGGTTTACACTTTATGTAAATCCACTTACTTGATTAAACAGCTTGTTATTGTGAGCTTTACAGTCATTCCTAATCCAGCTAACACTTTTAGAAGAAGACATACTTTTAACAATCCCCATAGGGAAAATCTTATTTGCAGTGAATACACAACACACACTAGGGGGCAGTGAGCTCAGACGTACACACAGACCTGATCAGCCACCTTATCTGTAGCGCCCGGGGAGCAGTTGTGTTAGATGCCTTGCTGAAAGATACTTCATGCATAGAGGATTAGAGAAATACCTTTCATGCACACCTCCCACTAACTATTTCTCCAGGGGCTCAAGATTGGACTAGTGACCTTGTGACTTCTAGTACTAGTGACCAAGCCTTCTCCTCCCTTTAGGCCATGGCTAGCCCTCTAAATTAGGGTACAAATAAGTTTAAAGTGTTAACTTTGCCTCCTCTGTAGACCAGATCCCAGCATGCACCGTATCGCAGCTGGTACTGTATTTATATTCAGGCATTAATGTGCCTAGTCTCAATTAGACTACTCTATTCCAACATATTCTGATTCAGCTATTAGTTGGATTATTAACCGATTATTAGGCTGCATGTAAACGTTTCTTCTGTCAGCAATACAAAGAAAGGCCAAGCTGTTATAGAGATTAAAGTGGTATTGTAGAGATTAGAGGCTGTGTTGTGTATCACAGATGCACTGAGATGTCTAATGAGCTAATGAATGAAAGACGTAAAGTCTTTTTTATGGCATTCTGTAAGAATCTACACTCTGGCTCAGCCTCTATGATTCTGGACGGTGTATTCAATCGGAATAATTAGACTTTCAGAGCAAGTATTTCTCATGCACATAATCCTTCCTCCAATAAGATTATGCACTTGCAGAATTCATAAACCACACTGACATCTCTGCCAGAGCCACAACAGAACAAAGCCAAGGTGTTATAATAATTTGCACCATTGCTTGGGAAAGAACATGCACTGGTAATAAGACGTGGGGCATTAAATCTGCAGACACATTAGAGCTGGCATGCCGAGGCCACTGGAGTGCCTAATCAATTAGGATGTTTGGTTTCAGGTACAGATTGTGACTCTGCATAATTTAACACACTCCTTGATTACACCTCGACCCGGTAGCCGGCTGGTTCCCTTTGGCCTTTTTTCCCCCTGCTATTAGTGTCAATGCTGGAGGCCCGTTCTAGCTTCATTAGGGAAGCCACAATAACAGTTTTTTTGATTGACGAGTCGATGGTAATGTGTTAGCTCTCATGCAGCTTGTGACTATTAGCAAGCAACAACTTGATGTGAGAAGAAGGAGAGACAGAGCGAGAAAGAGAGACTGAAGGATGCAGATTTGGCAGATTAGCCTTGAATTGAGTGTAGTAGCATGAAGCCTGACATAAAAGAGAACATGTCATTGCCATACTGGCGTACAAAAACAGATGTGAAAATATGACAAGCTTCCACTAGCCAGTAGACCACAGTGCCTATGAAACATACAAACCGGATTCCAAAAAAGTTGGGACACTAAACAAATTGTGAATAAAAACTGAATGCAGTGATGTGGAGGTGCCAACATCTAATATTT